>BOPM01000669.1:0-14184 GCA_022179025.1 Porites australiensis | reverse complement strand
TTTCATTTACGCATGGGCAGAATAGTATTTGCAGCCAAAAACAGTTGAACAACAATGCGCATGAGCACACCATTATTTGTAGGCAGTTATTTGCAGGTCACGTGGTGGGCTCTCAGCCAGTGAAAAGGAAGAAACATTTGCAGCGAATGATAATAATAATTATTTTATCCTTTATTTATCCTTGGTAGTATTTATAGCACTTATACTGTTGGGGCCGAGCAAATGATTGAAACAAATAATTCAAATCAAACATAACGGGGTTAAGAATCCCAACTAGCCGGGGGCAAACCAGCTGCAGCTATTTACAATTGTGGTTAAAGATTTGAACTCGGAACTACCGTGAACAAATCCAGCTAGCGGTCAGGGTGGGACTTGAACTCGGGGCAATGCCTCTGAATTGCAAGTCCAGCGCTCTAACCGCTCGGCCACGCTGCCTCCTTACAACTGAAGAAGGGTATATAAACCAAAACGCCTCTTTTAAACAACACTTTCTGATATTCTGTTTCATCAATATTATTTTAGGATTTGTTTAATTGCAATTGAAACGCAACTTATGCGAATGTTCTGTTTATTCTCTGACCATACATGGCATTTTAGACCTTTTAAAAAGTGTCTAATATGTAAAATAACACTGATGCGCTTTAATGGAAACGAGGTAAAGACAAGAGTCGGAAATTGAAAAAAATATCTCTTGCAAGCCATCCTTCTTTCTTTTGTTTTTCAATTTTTTTTATTCCAAAGATGCTTTAAAGAGTCAATTACAGCTTTGTATGACCATATAATAGGTTTTCTAGCAACATCTTGAATTTTTCTTCTTAATTTTTTACAGGGATCTTAATTCCAACAACATTGTGGATCTTCCCCCCGGTGTATTCTCCAACCTGACAAATTTGGAGTACCTGTAAGATGTCTTAATAGTTGTTAAATAACGTTTGGTTTAAACTGTTTGACATACTATTTCAAATCTCAGTAAATACTTAATGTAACTGGTGCAGTATACGAAGTCTAGTGAACAGGACATTTCCTGTACCATTTCTTGCTTTGTGAAACCAATCAATAGGAAGGTGAACTCATTACAATAATAATTTGCAATTATTGGACGAGGTTGAGCAAAATATCGTGATTTGTCAGTGGCGAGCAGATCAATTATTTGCCGAAGACGAAGACTGAGGCAAAAAACTGATCTGCGAGACACTGACAAATCACGATATTTTGCGATAACCGTGTTCAATAATTGTTTTATCATTCGATCACCGAGTTTGTTTTTTAAGGAATATCTTCGGGAGACGAAGCGATCTGCCATTTTCACGCAAGAGCGATCGCAAGAAGGAGAAAACTGGTCGTGGTTTCATTTACGCATGAGCAGAATAGTATTTGCAGCCAAAAACAGTTGAACGACAATGCGCATGAGCACACCATTATTTGTAGGCAGTTATTTGCAGGTCACGTGGTGGGCTCTCAGCCAGTGAAAAGGAAGAAACATTTGCAGCGAATGATAATAATAATTATTTTATCCTTTATTTATCCTTGGTAGTATTTATAGCACTTATACTGTTGGGGTCGAGCAAATGTTTGAAACAAATAATTCAAATCAAACATAACGGGGTTAAGAATCCCAACTAGCCGGGGGCAAACCAGCTGCAGCTATTTACAATTGTGGTTAAAGATTTGAACTCGGAACTACCGTGAACAAATCCAGCTAGCGGTCAGGGTGGGACTTGAACTCGGGGCAATGCCTCTGAATTGCAAGTCCAGCGCTCTAACCGCTCGGCCACGCTGCCTCCTTACAACTGAAGAAGGGTATATAAACCAAAACGCCTGTTTTAAACAACACTTTCTGATATTCTGTTTCATCAATATTATTTTATGATTTGTTTAATTGCAAATGAAACGCAACTTATGCGAATGTTCTGTTTATTCTCTGACCATACATGGCATTTTAGACCTTTTAAAAAGTGTCAAATATGTAAAATAACACTGATGCGCTTTAATGGAAACGAGGTAAAGACAAGAGTCGGGAATTGAAAAAAATATCCCTTTCATGCAATCCTTCTTATTTCTTTTTTTAATTTTTTTATTCCAAATAATCTTTAAGGAATCAATTACAGCTTTGTATGACCATATAATAGGTTTTGTAGCAACATCTTGTATTTTTCTTTTAAAATTTTACAGGTATCTTAGTTCCAACAACATTGTGGATCTTCACGCAGGGATATTCTCTAACCTGAAAAGTTTGCAGTACCTGTAAGATGTCTGAATACTTGATAAATAACGTTTGGTTTAAACTGTTTGACATACTATTTCAAATCTCAGTAAATACCTAATGTAACTGGTGCAGTATACGAAGTCTAGTGAACAGGACATTTCTTGTACCATTTCTTGCTTTGTGAAACCAATCAATAGGAAGGTGAACTCATTACAATTATAATTTGCAATTATTGGACGAGGTTGAGCAAAATATCGTGATTTTTCAGTGGCGAGAGTAGTATAAGGGGGCATGTGGGTGGACAAAAAGTAAGGGACATCGAGGACATCGGGGATACTGGAAAACCCAGTATCACAGGCAAGTCAGTCATGTCAATCTGGTTTTTGTTCTGTAACCAATTTTGCATTGTCGAAGGTTAGTGTCAAGAGTTAATTCTATCAAGTGAGTTTCCAAAACATAACTAAATGTCCTAACCTAAGCTATTGTTTACTTTCATGTCAAGGGTTAAATCAGTCGAGTCTAAAGTTTAACCCTAAATCAGTCGAGTCTAAAGTTTAACCCTAAATCAGTCGAGTCTAAACCTTAACCCTAAATCAGTCGAGTCTAAACCTTAACCCTAAATCAGCTGGGCGCAGTGTTTAGGGTTAAATCAGTCGGGCGCAGTGTTTAGGGTTACATCAATTGGGCGCAGTGTTTTAAGGTTAATTCTGTCGAGCGAGTTTCCAAAAACCTAACCCTAACGTTTTATGTCAGGTTTATTGTTGAGAGCTAAATCCGTTGAGGTTTGTTTAGTGCTACATTTGTAGAGTGTGTTTCCTTAGACTTCATTCTAAAAAGTTTATGTTGATGATGTATGCTAAATTTCACCAGGTCACGGTTAAGTGATTACGGGCAAGTTTAGGCAAGCCCATTGACGTCACATAAAATTTGCTGACTCAGCAGAATTTGTTTCTATTTTTAGAACAGAGGGCTAGCGAGGGATATAAAAACGGGATAGCAACTCATACAGGTCATTTCATTACAATTCGTTGTACCGATCACAACTATCACCATGCCGATTACTTACCCGCGACCTTGTCCAATCTGTGGAACCAAAATTAAGAATCGAGGAAATTTCTTCCGTCACAAAAGGTATTGCGGTACTAATGTTAAAGTTCCATGTGTTTACTGTGACAAGGTGTTTTGTCGTAAAGACAAAATGACTGCTCACGTAAAAAAATGCCATTCTGAAGTGGCCAAGCGGAAAGCGGAAGAAGATGCCTAGCTCTTACGTCTAGAGTTATTGAATTCTGGAAAGGTACCACGTTTAAGTGTGGAAGAACAGACTGGCGGAGCAGTGACAACCCGTGGAACCAAGCGTTCAGCTGATGATGACTTTCCTGATGTGAAAGTTACAAAGATGGATTACCAGGGCAATGAAGCCAAGACTGATTATGAAAAACAGTTGTTTCAAGCCAACATCGCTAAAATGGGGACACCTAAAAAATGGAAAAAAGGAAAAGTCATCGACCAGAAGTTTACTTTTACATTGGATTACTTACGTGACGCAAAACCAGACGAAGATTTGGGAGTAGAAGCCGTTTATGCGTTGACCGAAGGAATGGATTCTATGATGGAAGACATGGCGATTGATCCAAAAGAATATGACCTGGCACTTCAAAAAGGCAGCAAGGAACATTTCAAAGAGTCCGGCAATACCGGTGAAACCTGGCATATCCCTGCAGATGATTATTTTAATCGTTTACAAATGACACAAGCCATGCTGGGACATATTGCGAATGTCTTGAATTCAGGGGAATTTATTTCCTCGGATAGAGGTTTTTCAGCGTCGATGACTCTAATACGCCGCGATGAAAAAGGAGGGAAAAGATCTGGTTACAAGCCAGGATCCAAAACCTGGGAAGAAGTGGTCAAAGAATTGCGCTGTGTCCATGAAATAAAAAACAAGGATAAATTGTGCTGTGGCCGTGCGATTGTAGTTATGAGGGAGTATGCCAAGAAAAAAGCAGGCGAAAAGAACTGTTACGAAAATGTGCGCAAAAACAGAGGCAAGAAAACCCAGCAATTAAAATGGGCCAAACAGCTATACAAAGAAGCAGGTGTCCCAGAGGGACCATGTGGGTTCGAGGAAATCGAGAAATTTCAAGAATATTTGGGGCCTAAGGGTTACCAACTGATTGTCGTCGACCCAGTACGTGGCGGTGTGATATTTACAGGAGAAGCGTACAAGTTTGCTCCTAAAGTGATTCAGATTGTGAAAACCTATTATGAGGACAGTGATGGAGAAACAAAAGGCCATTACGATGGGGTGTATAGTATTGCAGCTGTGATGAATCGTAGCAAGTTTTGTCGTTATTGTTGCAAGGGTTACAATACAGAAGATGCTAAACACCATAATTGTTTGCATGCCAATTGCCCTAGCTGTATGCGTCGAAGAAATGAAAAATCAGGGGGATGTTCCGACTACACAGGCTGGAGTAGACCGACAATCTCATGTAAAGTATGCAAGAGACAGTTCTATGGGGAAGAATGCTACCGAGACCATTTGATTCAAAAGAAACAAGAAGACACCAGAATGGAAGCATAATTGACCCATCAAGTAGCGAGAGACAATGCTATTGTGATCCCCACTCAGAAACCAATGAAAAGTGTTTGCGAGATGCATCGTAAATGTAACACCTGTTTGGTCTCCTACAAAGTCAAAGAAGGAATGACTCATAAATGTGGTCACGGCCAATGTGCCAATTGTTTGAACTATGTGGATCTGTATAACCACCAATGTTTTATTATGAGTGACATTTACAAAGCCAATAAACGCTATGACAGCAGGCAAAAAGCAGAAGAAAGGATCCTAAATGCTATCAAAGAAATGACTACGTTGGAGGGGAAAAAAGTGAAAGATGTCGCCACAAATCCTATTACGAGAAAAGAACAGTTAGATGCCTATCGAAAAGAACACCCACCAACCCAAGACGTAGACGAACAAAGTAGACAAGAAACCATCGAAGCAGTGAAGAAACAATTAAAAGATTTGGGGATTGATGTGACAGAGATTCCCGAGGATCAATTACAAGAGTTCCAATGGGAACATTTTTCCTTAACAGAAGGGAAGAAAGACAAACACAAAGAGCTGGTGTTTGCGGACATAGAATGCCATATTGATGACCACAGAAAATTTACGCCAAACCTCATTTGCTTTGAACGTGAAACTTCAGACGAGAAATACCACTGTTGGGGTACTGATTGTCTACTGCAGTTTTATAAACAGCTGGATAATTGTTTCAAAGAAATAGAAAGCAAAAACAATTTGAAATCGAATCAAGTAGAAATACAAGTATACTTCCACAATTTTAGAGGGTTTGATGGCGTGTTCATTATCAAGCAGTTGTACGACATGAACCTCAAGGTGGAAAAGGTGCTGATGACAGGTCAGAAGATCTTGTACTTTGAATGTGGCAGACTGAAGTTCAAGGACTCTATGTCCTTTTTGAATATGCCCTTGGAGAGTTTCACCAAGACCTTTGGTTTGACTGAGCTGAAGAAGGGGTACTTTCCTCACAAGTTTAATAGAGAAGAAAACCAGGATTACGAAGGACCATTGCCTGAGCTCAAGTATTATGTGACTAATTGCATGAACACCAAGAAAAAAGAAGCCGTGGAAAAATGGCATGCGGAGGAAGTGTTGAGAAACGAGACATGGAACTTTAGAAAAGAGTTGCTAGAGTATTGTGAAAGCGATGTCAAGTTGTTGAAGGAAGATTGTTTAACCTTTGCAACAGATTTTGAAAAGGAGTGCAAGTTTAACCCACTCAAAGAAAATATCACCATCGCCAGTGCCTGCCATCACTTTTGGAGCAATCACCAGATGATTCCCTACTCTATTGCGGTGGAGCCACCCCATGGATGGAGTGGAATAAAGCCAGCACAGAGCAAGATTGGTTTTCAATGGCTACATGTCCAAGATCAGAAGCTCGGTGGCAACAGAATCAAGCATGCCGGGAACGGTGGTGAACAAACCCTTATGATAGAATCGTGGGGGAAAGTACGTGTAGATGGCTACGATCCGATCAAAAAAACCGCGTACGAATTTCACGCCTGCGAGTTCCATGGATGCAAAAGATGCAAACCAAACAATCGACACGTCAAAACTTGGCATCATCCGGACCGGACCGTGGATGAAATGTATCAATTGATGCAAAAAAAGACAGAGACGTTACGGAAAGCAGGTTACACCGTGAAAGAAGAGTGGGAATGTAAATTTAACCACAAGTTGGCTTCAGATGTCAGTTTACAAGACATAGTGAAAGATTTGACGTGGGTGGCTCCTTTAAATCCCAAGCATGCATTGTTTGGTGGCCGTACTGGATTAAGCTGTTGCTATCACAAAACAGTCCATGGAGAAAGAATTGACTATGTGGATTACACGTCATTGTACCCGTGGGTTAACAAATATGGAACGTACCCACTAGGACACCCGACCATCATGAAAAATCCTGCTGATCAGAACATTGACAGCTACTTTGGTATAGCGAAAGTGGACATCCTTGCGCCTGAGCGGTTGTTTCACCCGGTGTTACCCATGAAAATCGGTGAAAAGAGTATGTTTACTCTGTGTGCTACCTGTGCCCAAGAACAGTTGGAACAACCTTGGCATGAAAGAAACAATTTATGTCGACACCGTGATGAGGAAAGGAAAATGACGGGTACTTGGTGTACACAAGAACTGAAAATGGCCGCACGTAAAGGTTACTCAATTTTACGTATCCATGAAGTCTGGCACTGGCCCGAGAAACAAAGAAAGACAGGGTTGTTTGCACCATACGTTAACAAGTTTCTCAAAGCTAAACAGGAAGCCGGCGGCTGGCCAAGTGATTGCGTGACCGACCAGCAAAAAGCAGAGTATGTGACAGAGTATGAAAAATATGAGGGCATTTTACTGGACAAAGACAAGATTGAGGTCAATCCAGGTCGGAAAGCAGTGGCTAAAGTTATGCTGAATAGCTTCTGGGGTAAATTTGGCGAGGCCGACAATAAACCCACCACAAGTACCATCCAGAAAGTAGAGGACTGGGAAAAGTTAATAAACAATGACTCCATCATTGTTAAAAGTGTCAATGTTTACAGTGACGACGTCATGGAGGTCACAACAATCAAAAAAGAAGGCGCATGTGCCCCGAATGTGAAAGGCAATATTTTTATTGCTTTGTTCACCACAGCCATAGCTAGTCTCAAGCTGTACGAAGCCTTGGATGTATTGCAACAAAGAGTCCTGTACTATGATACAGACTATGTCATCTATAAGAGCAAACCTGACGATGGGACATTACCACTGGGTAAATTTTTAGGCCAGTTTACTGATGAGATAGACGGGGATTTCATTGATGAATTTGGTTCAGCAGGACCGAAATCCTACAGCTATAGGACAAATGAAGGCAAGACAGAATGCAAAAGCAAAGGACTTAAAAACACTCACGCCGTCAGAGAAGTCTTAAACTGTAATTCCATGTTGAATCATATTCAGTTGGAGCTGAAAAATCCTGAAGAAAGCAAACGACAGCTAAAAACGACGGTTTTTAATCATTTTGTCAGGAATAGTAAAGTCAAAAGTATTCATTTGGAGGACATGGTGAAGATCTTTCAAGTGAATTGGGACAAGCGTGTCGTAGAAAAGACCACTGGGGTCACTTACCCTTATGGTTTTGTTAGATTGTAATATACATAATGAAAGAACAAAGTTTGCTTTGTAGCGCAAGCTCTCGTTTATAGTGTTGTAATAAAGTAGCGGTAAGGTTACAATAAAGTGTGTTGCTGATACATAAGACATGGGTGGTTATTGATGTGAAAAATTTCCCAAACCTTAAAAAAGCGAAAAACAAAAATCCATGAGGCAATGTCTAGGGTTAAATCAAAATTACCCTAACCCTAACCCTAACCCTAAATCCTAACCCTAACCCTAACCCTAACCATAAACCCTAACCCTAACCCTAAATCCTAACCCTAACCCTAACCCTAACCCTAACCTTATTAGCATTTTAACCTTAACCCTAATCCCAAAGGACTAGGGCTTATTAACATTTTAACCCTAGCCCTAATCCCAAGGGGCTAGGGTTTAACCCTAACCTCGTTACCATTTTAACCCCTAACCCTAATCCCAAAGGAGTAGGGCTAATTATCATTTTTACCATAACTAGGAGAAGGACTGGGTACGAGTGTAAATAAAAATGTGATGACACACTTTATTTCAATCATAAAAAACAAGTGCGAATGTGAGTGTGTGGAAGACAGTCAAAATGCAGACGATGTCAATGCAAGATTTGGAGCAGTTATCGTATTGGCAAGAAAAACGTTTCAAAAGTGGACATTGGTATAATCTGTACAATCCAGTGATTTCAGTGGAGTTAACAGAATTTGCAGACAGAGTGGTGAGAAATAACGACGCTGTGCAAGAATTTCAATTGGATCTCACAGTACACCAACACAGAGTACCAGCATGGAATGAAAGTCTGTTGATGTCAATGAGCGATGGTTTATTACGTGCAGTACAACATTGGGTGAAAAGTCGAAGATTATCCATGAAAACAAGATGTTATTTAACCCTACACACTGTGGAACCGATTGCTCTCCCAATCACAAAATGTTTAGGGGTGCTGACCAATATTCCAGTGTTTGCCTTCTTTCCGTGGACTGTGTCCTTATCACGCACTATGTTAGCCATGTTCGATGCTCTGAGTTATAATTGGTTATTAGCTAAACTTCAAGCACCTGCTAATAACATGAAATTGGTCATCACAGTGATTCACGAAAAAACATGCCTAAACATGTAAGATCCCAAGGGACCATCACGCCCAGACATGTCCTGCTGACGTCATTACCCTTGGGACCTTTGAACATGTATTTCAGTGCATCGAAAATTTGGTGAAAACATTACAGATTTGCAACATGCCGAAAGTCACGTATCCAAGACCATGTCCTACATGTGGAAAAGAAATGAGCAAAGGCAATTTCTTTCCTCATAAGAAGCAGTGTGGTACAACAGAGAATCGATATCACTGTCCATACTGCCCACTCTCGTTTTCACAGAAGGGTAATATGCAACGGCATGTACAACGGCAACATTTGAAGAATCCGCAAAGGTTTACCTGTCCAAAATACCGTCAAGTATTCACAAGTAAACAGAATATGAAACTTCATTTGGAAACCGTGTGTGCTGAGGTAAAACCCTGCTACAAATGTTTGCATTGCAACGCATCATTTACAAGACAAGACAACCAACAAAGACAGATGCGAAAAGTCCATGGACGTATTTGCGGTGAGCAAGACATCAATTTATTTCTACATTTGCAACATTTAAGCGAAGAAGAAGATTTCCAAGGAGAATGGATGTTTGTGGAATCACGACCCATAGAAGCAAACGAACACAAGATTTGTCCCTGCGGTGAAACTGGCATACAAGCCTACTTCTTTCTGGAGAACAAGATCAATGGAAATCGTACTTTTGTGCGTTCTAAATGTATTGAAAACATCAAGCCTCGAGTGGGTAAAGTGATTGCATATTTCGACCATATATTAAAAGAAGACATACAAGGGACATATCAAGGAGAAAACGACGAAGGTTTACAAAAGTTTACAGTGAAATCAAACAAAGTACTCGCTAAAGGTTCAGAAGTAGTGAAACATTTAAACCCACAAGTCACCAAAAACTTAGAGAATAAACACGAAGTTTTGGTGAAATATCCTAAACAAGAGACTTTGATTGTAGGTCAATCATATCCGCTTAAATTGAAAGCCAAGTATGTTAGAGGACAGTTAACGTTTACTGCATTGTAACTTTTTCCACTATACGTGTAACTAGTTTTAGCAGGTCAATAAAAAAAATCACACAATGATTACAGTTTAAACATGTGTTTTATTTTTACTGAGTGCTGTTTAATTGATTACAGAGCTGGGTATATTTGGACTGCAAATCGGTGAGTTCCTGCATGAGCTGTGTCACAGACAATTTCTGGGGTTTTTTGGATGTCTTGAGTAACTGAGAGCGTTCACATGCCCGTTCCTTTTTCATGGTTTGATAACTGGTTTGATCTTGAGTGAGGTTTTTCTCCTCATCCAAAATCATTTGATCTAAAATGACACAATGTACTTGTTCACAGGCCGCATTCACGACTGCTTGTGATTCTGGTGACTCCATTTTTGGGAAGGGCCGTAATGATTTGAACCGTTTAGGAAATGTGCCCTTTTTGAGATGGTTTCTGAATCCCTTGATGGCTTTTTCACGATACTTGATACGTGCCTGGATTGCTTGCAGTTTTTGACGATAACTTTTTAGTGTAGGTTTCTTGCTTTTTACTGTAGTTTCCATAGGATTATTTTCTTTGATAGGTTCAGAGACAGCGGGAGTTTCTTCGAGTGCAGACATGTTTCCCATACAAGATGTGAGATAAAAATGATACCTTAACGTGAGAACGATGTCAATTTATAGTCTGAGGTGAGACCTGAAAACATAAAAGAATAGTCAGTGTAAAAATATCATTCATTTAACACAAGTTATCATGAGGGTAGGAACGTATGACGCATGGACTCCCGCAGAACAGAGTGAATGGGATAAAGATTTAGAGGAAAGGTGGACTAAACATGAGCAAAAAGAGAGAGAAATGTACCCTGAGAACAAGGAAAATCTGCATTGGATGGAGCTAGCATTGGATGACCCCTTGTTTAAAGTCAGTTATACCCAAATATTCGGATCTACTTTGTATGTGGTTGACATAACCCAAAAGCCTCCGTCAAAAGAAGGTGTGAGAAATATGGACTTTGAAATAGTGTATCCTATATACCATGGGCTGAATGACATTATTGAGCTAACAAAACCTTTTAAGACATCCCAGATTAAAATCAAAGTCTCCTCCAGAGAACATTGGGATGTGATCTATACGTGTGAATTCCGAGTAGATCGGTGGTCTTATAACAAAATGGATGAAATCATGGACGGGTTAGCGGATCAGCTTACTATGAAACAAGACTTGAATGGAGGTTTGCTTATACAGTTGTCTTTCAATAAGGAGAACTAGGTTGCAGTAAAAGTCGACAAATAAAATGTTTAAGTGGTGTAAAAGTTTGCAACTTGAAAAATCTTATGTGTGGTTTTATCGTCCTATACCGGCCTATACCGGCCTATACCGGCCTATCATCGGCCTGAATCCTATAAATAGAAATCAAACACTTGTGCATCACTTTCATTTGTGTTAAGACCTCATTGCGTTAACATGCCCTACAAGTTTAGACGAGTGTGTCTTCTATGTTATAGACAGGATTTGCTTTACTTAGCTGATCATTTACGTCAAGTGCATAAGTTATCGTGTGAGGAACGACAACCACTATTAAAGGCAGTGCATCAGTATTGCCAGGAGTTCAACCTCGAGGATTGTATTCCCCTCACATTTTTTAACATGGAATACCACAATATACTATGAACGCAACGTTCCCTCTATCAAGTATTGAGAAATCAACTACCCTTCCATCACCTAATCTGTCTCAAAGTATAAAACCAAAACAGTCTAAAACAGTCAAAGTCCAAACAAGTCAGTGTTTAGAGACACAGCCTTACCCAGAGTTTAAGTTTCATCACACGTTTTCCATGCTTGTAGTAGGACCGACGCAATGTGGGAAAACTTACTTCGTGCAACAAGTATTAACCAAGAATTGTATCAAGTACCCAAGTGAGAAATCTACACAGATTTACTGGTTCTATAATCAATGGCAACCAAGGTATGATGCATTGAAACGAGCGCTAAAAAAGAGGATTCAATTTACCCAAGGGTTACCAGACCTAAGCGAAGATCTCAATGAAATCAATCCTGAGTATAACAATATATTGGTGTTTGATGATTTGATGTCTCAAGCCATAGATAGTCCTGTGTTATCACAGCTGTTTACACAAGGCAGACATCGTAATGCGAGTGTCATTTTACTCCTACAGAACATGTTTCCGAAAGGAAAATACAACACAGACATCAGAAGAAATGCACAGTATGTGGCGTTGTTTCGAAGGCCTAGTGATCGGAAGCAAATAGATATTATCGCAGAGCGAACATTTGCAAAGGATCGCAAAAACTTTATGTCTGCGTATGCTAAAGAAACAGCGAAGCCTTATGGGTATATTTTGATCGACAACCAACCGAAAACCACGAGTGAGAAACAAGTGGTCTCCGAGGTGTTTGGAAAGTGCAAAAGCTATCCACACATCAGTACACAGTCAGAGATAACCCAAGCTACCACAGACGTACAACCATCCGTTACATGGTAAAGTCGAATGTCCATTACCGAAGCAATCTGTTAAACGTAAACCTGAGAACGAAAAGCCACCCGCAAAGAAAGCGAAAACAGCATCAGTAAAACAGTCTGCGAAGAAAGTTAAAACATTGCCTAAGACACAAAGTAAACCGACAGTGAAAAGGTCAAGAAAACCAGCTGTCTATAAAGCCAAGGTTATAAGAGAAAGCTCTGAGGAGGACATTTACTCCACCGAAGACGAACGAAGACACTTCCGGGACGAACTAAACAAACTCGCTACACAGGATTATTTAGCTAGACAGTCACGCAGTGGATTCAGATTTAATCCTTCGTATGCATAATGCATTTTTGTTCATAACATTGTCAATAAATATGTTTAAAACCTTTATTTCTTGTGTCTTTTACTAGTGTACTAAAATCCCATACATTTACTATAGCGGACCGCCCAGGAAACACCAGGCAGGTAAAAGGACACATGACATGGCTAAAAACATACACACATACCCACAAAGAACAGAGTCACACACACACGATCGTTTGATCGATAGAAAACGTTTCAAAACGTTTTTGCAAAAGATCGGGAAATTCTCGGCACTGGGAGAGTGCCGAAGAGGACTCGGAACTTAATTACTTATGAACCTGTAAAAGTGACTTTATATATGTGGATGAAAGTCACGACTCACGCTTGTGGGACAGAATTTCTTTCCATTGCGCACTACGCATGCGCAGTAACAAATTTTGTGTAAAAACGTTCTAAAACGTTTTTAAACTAGTCTTAAGCGATTATAAAGCGTATTTAGCTTAGGTTAAAGAGTTTTAGGGGGTCAAGTTTACATTTTGGGGGATTTCTACGCACTACGCATGCGTAGTAGCGACTTTGATGCAAAAACGTTTTGAAACGTTTTCTATCGATCAAACGATCGTGTGTGTGTGACTCTGTTCTTTGTGGGTATGTGTGTATGTTTTTAGCCATGTCATGTGTCCTTTTCACCTAGGAATAAACCCTTTACCTGCAGTAAAACTCCACATTTTTAGCCCTATCGGACTTAACGCTTTGTGAGTGTCGATCGCAAAATCCAAGATGGCGGCTACGTGGAAGAAAGTGCTCGTGTGATAACTTTGTCAGTGATAACTTAACTCTAAACTACCAAAATAGTGAGAACCTTTGCTCTACAGGATATAAGACTCAAATTGACCCATGATAGATCGCTCAGGTCATCACTACAAGGATTATACTGAAAAAGGTGTTTCCTGGGCGGTCCGCTATAGTAAATGTATGGGATTTTAGTACACTAGTAAAAGACACAAGAAATAAAGGTTTTAAACATATTTTATTGACAATGTTATGAACAAAAATGCATTATGCATACGAAGGATTAAATCTGAATCCACTGCGCGACTGTCTAGCTAAATAATCCTGTAGCGAGTTTGTTTAGTTCGTCCCGGAAGTGTCTTCGTTCGTCTTCGGTGGAGTAAATGTCCTCCTCAGAGCTTTCTCTTATAACCTTGGCTTTATAGACAGCTGGTTTTCTTGACCTGTCACTGTCGGTTTACTTTGTGTCTTAGGCAATGTTTTAACTTTCTTCGCAGACTGTTTTACTGATGCTGTTTTCGCTTTCTTTGCGGGTGGCTTTTCGTTCTCAGGTTTACGTTTAACAGATTGCTTCGGTAATGGACATTCGACTTTACCC
>BOPM01000668.1:204765-223701 GCA_022179025.1 Porites australiensis | reverse complement strand
AACAACAGTGACAACAGCAACAACAGCAACAACAGGGAGAACAGTGACAACAGTGGGAACAGCGACAAGGACAACAGTGACAACAGCGACAAGAGGGACAACAGTGACAACAGTGACAACCGCGATGACAACAGTGACAACAGTGACAGCAGGAGCAACAGTGACTACAAGGACAGCAGTGACAACAGTGACAACAGGGACATCACCGAGAACAGTTACAACGGTGATAATGATGACAACAGTGACAGCATTGACAACTGTGTCATTTGTGACAACAGCGACAACAGAGACAACAGTGACCAAAGTCCTACATCTATGTTTGTCTATCCGTCCGTCCTAAAAAGGCTTGTTTTCTATCTCTAACCTTACCAAAAACTATTTTAAGGCTTATTTTGCTCAGAAATAAAAAATCATAAAAGTGTCAAAATTTTGACCAAAACCCCTTTTGGAAGCATCCAGTTAGTCTTTCCGTCCAGTAGGTCCGTCTGAACATTTCATTTAAATCCATTTACCCATCCAGACACGTCTGTCCACTTAGTCAGTTCAGTCTGTCTGTCGGACAGAGTAGTTTATTTTTAGAAAGCAATAATTATCTGAACCTACCATAAGCTGCAGGATTTCCTTTCTCTTTCGAGATTGAAGCTCGTAGAATTGCATTGTTCATCACGTTTAAGTAGGTCGGTAGAGCATGGTAGCCTTTATTGTTGTACCAGGCCTGTAGAGGTCAAAACAGTACAGTAAGCCTAAGCCCAACCTCGTTTTCAGGCTCTCTCTCCTACTCGTCTCTTGCTCCACAGAGACGGGTAAGAGTGAACCCTGGGGAGGAGGTTGCCCAAAGCCCCGTGATTGTTTTGTTCTTTAATGATAGAGAAAATAATGATGCTAAGGAGCTTGATAACAGGCTATTAGATATTCACTAAACAAAATCCACTCACAATTTTTTCACCATTTATTCTTAAGGGTGGTTGCTGACAGAGATGTCCGTCATGAAAACTGTAGCAGTAAAAATGGGCACCAAAAATTGACTACTATCTTTGTATACGGCTTGACACCTCTCTCTTCCTTTCCTTCCCAGCTATCCTGGTAAGTTGTTGATGGTAAGTGTCAGTTCCACAACATAATTTGTTGCAGAGACAGTTTATTAGAGGTGGGTTTATCCCTTAGGGAGACACATTTGGCGAAAATGGGTATTGTGCCGCTAAACATCGTACGGTTTTCCGGGTCTTGAGTCTTAAGCTCTAATCTCCACATACAAATTCTCCAGACTGATCTTCAAACATTTCCTTAACGAATGAGTTGAGAGAATTTGATAAACGATCAAAGCATTTTCTCTTTGGTGATCATTTTAAGAATTCTCATAACCTAATCTCTTGTATGGACATCGTCAGGAGAAAACTGACGTTGGTCATTGTTGGGACTTAAAGGCTTAAACACTGCATACAATTTCACTATTAAGCGTCTTAAACAGGGTTTCGTTTTGGATCGAAACCCCTTTAAACGAGAGTGAAGGGTTGGCCATGAGCATAAGCGATCTACATTTGTGGTTGCAACAATTTTTCCTTCAAAAAACCTGCTTCCATGGTGTCAGTTCACGAAATTACTTAATTCTGAAGACGAACGAAACGAATCAAGGTCATAACATAAGGTCTCTTGTCTTGAACAGGGGAGCAAACTGAACGATTTTTGTCTTAGACAGGGTCAGAGTTTGATGGCCCCGGCGGTACATCCGCTTTCTATCCATACTTGCCCCCCTCCCCCCGGGAGCCCCCTCCGGGGCTGTGGCCAGGTTACTGTGGACACTTCCTTTCCTGCCCACCTTTGTTGCTATCTTTACGGCACATATTGTCCAAAAAACCACTTCGATTTGAGTTTAAACTACAAAGACGCTGAAAGAAGCATACCTTGACAGCTTCTCTGATGGCCAGTCTTCTAACAGACGCTATTTTAACTTTATCTAACTTCTGCGGTACCCAGTTGACAACCTCGCCAAACGAAAGAGAGCCGTACCTGGGAAAAAACGATTCGTCAAAAAACCGTCGGACGAGGTTAACCACGAGGACGAGATTTTCCAAATACTAAGAAGTGTGCGCGCGTGAACCAGCGTCATTTCGGCGGGAAAAACGCGGTCTTCAATCTACTACGGATTTTAGCGGAAATGTCGTAGTGACGGAAATAAGTTATCTAGGCCTAGATACAAATACCACGAAAGACCGCCTAAATATGTTTCCTGAAATCCCCGATGTTTTTTTTCTAAATATCTCGAAAATGTTCTAAATATCTCAAAAATATTTGGCTTCATTTCATAAATACTACAGTAAAAACACAAAAAATAGCCAGTCATCTAACATGGCAACACAAATTTCAGCCACTTTGTTAACATTAGCCACATTGCATATATTATAAATGGATAATATTGCTGAATCTGATTACAACAGGCTTATACGTGGAGATTTGTTTCAATTTCTGTCACTGAAATGCCCATGCCCTAATCAGCATTGAAGTAGCTTCCTAGAAAAACATGATTTCAGTACTTTTTCGTAACAAAATTCTAAATATCATAATTTTTTCCTGAATATTATGAGATTTTCTAAATATCTCAAAATCGTCTTAATATCTTTAAAAATATCCGGATATTTGTATCTAAGCCTAAAGTTATCAAATGTTTGAAGTTTTAGCATTTTGCGATAGGGAAAGAGCTTAACT
Source organism: Porites australiensis (assembly GCA_022179025.1). Lineage (NCBI taxonomy): Eukaryota > Metazoa > Cnidaria > Anthozoa > Scleractinia > Poritidae > Porites > Porites australiensis. Next base: position 220,998 of record BOPM01000668.1, on the reverse strand, counting down.
TCCTTCTGTACAAATAAACTTGCTAACTTTTATGGTGAAAAAAGTACAACGAAACTTTTCAGGGTGTATATTTTATGAGAATACGCGAAAAAAAGTTCAATTCAAATCTCGTCCTCGTCCTCAAATCTAAAGGTGATGTTACACGAGACGATTCGCAACAACGATTTTTAGCGAAACACAGAGTTGTAGCATTGTTGCGACATTGTCGTTCGAATAGGTACAACATTGCTCCAACATTGCTCCAACATTGCAACGCTGTGTTTCGCTAAAAAATCGTCGTTGCGAATCGTCCCGTGTAACATCACCTTAAACAACTACGCAGACAGTAAAGATACAAATGAATACCTGTGAAGCCTGAAGGTCTCAGTTGTATACAGGAGATACTTTGAGATATTTCTTCCCGTAATATTCTGCAGCGTGTCCAATGTTATGGTAACAAGTTCCTTTGGGTGCGATCCAGCTGCCCCCCTGTCGCATACATAAGCTGTCTTGTTCTGTGAACACCGGCATCCCCTTCCGGTATCCTTGTGTGTGACTGAATGAGAAATGTTTGAGCCATTATTAGTGTAGATATAAGACAAGTGAAGATTTGAAGGTTTGAAATACTCATCGGATACTTGGTCTATGGAAGCCGAGCATGACTTGTCGAACATCTGTCCCAGTTTATCTTTAGAAGGTCTCCTTGCCAAACTTTCTTTAACAGTCAGATTTATTGATCGCAGACAACACGTCGCCCCCACCCCAGAGAGGAGGGTCAGCGTTTTGTCCAATCGCGACGCCAACTGGTTGACTCCTTTAGCCTCGTTTGCAAACGGAATGTAATTTGGCCGCGGAAACATAGACGGGGTTAGTTCCAGAGGAGGTTGATCCGGGGTTTTTGGAAATGACAGAGCCATTGTCATGGCAATGGTGATGAAAATGGCGGGCAGAAGAATCTGAGAAATAACTTGTTTAAAGTTCCGACGAGCATAATGGAATCGTTTCACAAGAAGAGCATAGAACTGCTGGAATTTGAGGCTGGCGCCGCTCACTGTGCGAGTACCAACTCCTTGGAATGCTGTGTTTAATGGTGTTTGATCGGCTGAAATAAAGCAACAAAAAAGAATATTACATCAATTTCGCTGTCTGCTAACACACTTTTAATTGCACTCACTGATAACAGAAATTATTATTATCATCATCAAAAATAGATGGTGCGTTTTTTTCTCTTCATTTATGACCAGAGTACTTGCATCTAACTGTATTCTAAATAATAATCGTATTATTTATACTGTAAACATTTTAACACATGACACTAGTTGAGTGGAACTCCGATAAGACAAGGAAATTTTAGGAAAATAATAACTGGGGCCTTTATATAATGGGGTCTGATCATTTTAGAATAACGGGTGTAAAACTGAAAAGATATCATTTGTTTACCCTTCAATGTTTTAAAAGGGTTTGTACACCGATTGATACTACACAAGTGTTCGCATTTTTAAGTACCTGGGACAGCTAAATAAACAGTTTTAAAAAACCATTGTGTAAAGGACTCAACAATGTAAAAAATATGAATTTTAAAGAATTCTAACGACATTCAACGACCAAGGTATCAAAGACTACATCAGTTTAATCTTAGCGAACCAAACAACAAAATGTATGCTCAGTGTGTCTTCACTGACCATAATGGGAGCTGGCTTCTTCTTGTATTTCTGGACTTAACAGCTGTTCTCTTGCGTCGTATCGAATTCCTGACATTTCACCTAGTTCCATTTCTCCCCCGCCAGGTAAATCCGAGTCCCATTCGTCACCAATCCCTGCATGGTCAACGCTGTTTCCAGTGCTTGTGGACTCCTCGGGGTTCGAACAGTTGTCAGAGTTCGTTGAATTGAGTACGTCTATTTGATGCAGAGATAACAAAAGGAAAAATTACACTTGAAATCTTCAATGTATATTTATTTAATAAAAATTACCAATTGCAACTAAGAAGCTCGAATGATACGTTGACGATGGTGGCACGAACGAGGTGAAAGTGTGACATGCATGAACCACAACGTTCAAAACTTTACTAAAAGAATTAAAGCACGCAGTACAGTTTTTAGAACTAAACTCAAAATGAAGTGCATGTAAAACAGAGACCTATTATTAGTAACACAGAAAAAATCTCTGTGGAGCATAACCTACCCGAATCCTCTCGAGAAGAAACGTCAGTTACTTTAAGAAAAACCTGGAGAGACCAACCAGAAGGCAAGATGAGGACATGAGAAAGCATAACATGTTAAACTATCTTGCAACTCTGGATAAAATATTCTTAATTTCAGTACTATTATTCTATAAATCTCAATTTCCATTACACCTAAAATGTCGCTGCTATACCTTAAGTCATAATATCCACATTTTGTCTTGCAATAAAAAATAATAAATAAATGACTTTGAATGATGGTAGCATATTCACATAGTAGCTCTTCGTCGTCCATTTCCCAATACCACTTGGAATTTGGAATGGCTAATGCTCCTTTCTGAGGGAACGGAAAAACCAAATTATTCGCAGAAAAAACACATGGGAACAAGGGCGAAAACCAACAACAAACTCTACCCACAAATGGTATCACCTCGGGAATTCGAATCCGCGTCACATTAGTGGGACGCGCACGAGTGCTCTCTCTACGCCCTTACTCCCCTCGTAGAACGTCATCTTGTGTATAAATATACTATGCATAACCGTTTTATCAACGCTTGAGGGGAAATTTGCGAACACCCCTGATTGTAACGTTCAGTATAATCTGGAAGAAGGAGATTTCTAACACCAGAAAGCTAAGAAAAAATTCCGAGCTCTAGGTAAGAATCGAACTCACGACCCTCCGAGTTCCAGTTCGGAAGCTCTAACCACTGAGCTACTGGAGGCTCTATGGCACCAGTCACAGAGGACTGTATCGAGGAATGTTTGGCGGACATATTTGCTTGACACGAAGCTGTGATTTCTTCATTAAAAAGTAATTTCTCAAGCTCCTTAACGAAAAAAGACCCATAATTGGCATAATCATCTAACTGGCCCATTTAAGTTAAGACTTAGTTCAAATAACCTGTAGCAAGTGTTTAAAGGTTTCTCCCCCACGCTCGCTTACCTCCTCGAGAGCGGTATCTGCTAACCCAAAACTGTCAATTCCAAGTTCACTTTGCTTCTTCTCCAGATCACTAAAGAAGATTTCAAAGCCGCCACGTTTGACGGAGTTGTCTGGAAGCACGAATGTGAGTTCCTGTAATGTGTTCTGCTCGAGCCTAGCGGCTGGCACGTGAGATCTGATAAAGGTGGATACCTGCTTAACATGATCCTCACTGCTGTTCTGGGGCTCTGTAGAACGAAACATTTCAGAACGGTCAGTCACTCAGAGTTTGGATGGAGTTTAGTTTACCTCTAACACCTGATAACTGCAAACTGAACTGATCTGCTTTTAGTGCGACTTCTTTCCTGGTAAATGTTATGGCTCGCCGCCAAATTTCAAATGGTAACTGGACTAACCATGGTAACCTGGACTAACCTTAACTAAATAGGTCGCTGGTCTGGTGCTATAAACAAACCCAAATTCCTCATCATTCTTTCACTTACCAGGCTGAAGGGTATTGTCACTTGCTGAAATCACACTTGTCTCCAAGTCCCGTCTAGACTCTTGCGGTGACATATGAACACTAACCATGGACCCCTGGGGGGTTCTTTCTCGTTTCTTTACCAGGGTGAGGTGATAGCCATCTCCAAAGTGACTTTTCAAGAAAAGCGATGAGCCCACACAACGGAGCTTGCCGTTAGAGACAATGGCAATGCGGTCTCCTAGCAAATCAGCCTCGTCCATGAAGTGTGTGGAAAGCAAGATAGTTCGACCTGTGGTGAAATTTACTTTTTAAGAATGGATACGAACAAGTCGTAATAGAGTTAATAGAGGATTTACGGTTTATGTTGTGGGTAAAATCCGTTCTCAGCTTAAACTAGGGTACTAGCTCCCAGTTATAATAGAGTTAAAGTAATTTTACTAAACCCATGAAACAATATGTAACAATTAGTGCCAAATAGTAACGAGTAAACAAAAGAAAACAATGAAATAAGAGTGTAATACTGCGGATTAGTCTACTCTCTATTTCACGATTTAAGTAAAATCACTCTAATAGAGGATTTACGGTCTATGTTGTGGGTAAAATGCGTTCTCAGCTTAAACTAGGGTACTAGCCCCTGGTAGGTTGAATGCTGATTTAACCCGAGAACGGATTTAATAAGCAGTAGTTACATCTACCTTTCTTGTACTTGATTAGGAGGTCCCATATGGCTCTTCTGGCATAAGGGTCCACACCGGCAGTGGGCTCATCAAGAATAACAGTTCGTGATCCAGCAGCGAAGGCCATTGCTACAGAGAGCTTCCTTTTCATGCCCCCACTCAACGTCTCTACTGCGCAATGTCTTTTTGTGGGTAGTCCTACATCCATTACGAGCCTTTTGGGAAAAAAGGGAGGGGTTGTTTCACTCTTTCACTCCTGGTGTGGCGGAATTTCCTCTCATACGTGAGGTGGGTTTAGAGTGTATTTTGAAAGAACTTTTCGGAGCTTAGAGTCTGAACTACAGGTGGGCAAGATTTTTTTTCTTTTACTTTGTCTTCTTTTCTTCACAGAAAAAAAGCTTTAAGGGAGTAATTCTTCTGAAATGAGTATTACTTGCCGTTTTGGAAGAGTCAAGATGATATCTTGATCTTTTTTCATTGTCCTTCCCGAGAAACACGTTTAACGAAAGACACTAGGCACTTAAGCAACGACGATGCCGATGGCGACGAGAACGGCAAACAAGTAAAAGGTTTAGATAAGCAAAACAACAACTTTGCAAGTGCATCACGCTTTTTTGTACGTTTCTTTGCCGTCGTTGCACGACTACGACGTGAAACTTCTTAATTTCACGTTTCCTGGAGGAAGTAAACACAAGACAACGGTTTTCTTTTTCTTTTAGTGAACTTAGATACAGTCCTTTAGAATTCAACTCCTGAAAAAAATCGCCAACATTTCACATTTCATCCATTCCAATTAAAAGAGTTGGAATAAAAGTGATGAGGTTTGAAACAGAACAAATTTACTTTTTGGGTGAAGTTTTCACGACCAACACAGGGTTGCAATGTTGGATCAATGATGCAACTATGCGAAACAATGTCGCAACAATGTTGCAACGCTGTATTGCACGAAAAATCGTCGTTGCAAATCGTCCAGTGTAACATTACCTTTAACTCCCTAACAACACAGTTAAGACAACTTACTGATCCATTTCCCTCTTGACCTCTCTCTCAGGCATCCCTTTCATTCGCGCGTAGAACCACAAATGCTCATCTACAGTCATTCTATTAATCCAAAGGATATTCAAAGGTGAGACAAAGAAGATGGAGAAGAGTCAATTAAAAAGCGTTAACACAAAAGGCTTCACTACTTGAATGCTATAGCAATCACATATCGCCTCACCGCTCCCTTTGCCCTTCCAACTCGAAGGCAGCTATTGACTCTGTTGTCCCTCGAGAGAATACAATCTCACTAAATGCGCAACATTAAATAAAGAACCAACCTGTCAAATAACACATTATGTTGTGGACACATTCCCAGACTGCGTCGAATCTTATCCATGTCCATACGGATATCATGACCGTAGATATACGCTGTGCCAGCGGTAGGTGGAAACAGGCCTGTTAGAATAGACATGGTAGTCGTCTTTCCAGCTCCATTATGACCTAGAAACGACGTGATTTGTCCCTCATACAAGTTCAGTGTTAATCCATCCACGGCCAGTTTCTTTCCTTCTTTGTAAACCTGCCAGAAACAGACGTTCAGACAATTTTTAGGTTAATTCTTTCATTAGCCTGCGTCTTGAAACCCCTGTATAGAGCGTCTGCAAATTAGTGCACAATATCCTGTTCGAATCCCGCAGAGAGGCAAGAACATATGTCGGCGTTTTTGATTGGCTAGTCTCTTACGCAGTTTGTGATTAGCCCGATTTGAAAAAAGTGTTGACAGGCCATACACGATTCATAACTCGTGATAGTGCGAAACGTGAACTTAGAGTTTAGCTTGAACAACAAAGGGGCCCTGAAATGAAGAGTAAAATTGCAACAAGCGACATGGCCTTGACACAGCTTGCCAAGAAATATAACGCAATTTCATGAACACTGTGGCCGCGTACCTTGACAAGATTCTCGATAGTTACGCCGAGCGTCAGGTGAATCGGCTCGCGCTCGTACGCTAGCAGGCCTTGAACCTGCGGCGCATCCTCCAGTTCATCCGCTGTCATCATCTGGAACGTACTGCGGCTCATCTTTGGGCACGCCTGCGTGTTATGGCCAAACCAGTATGAAGGCTGACAGACGAAGTACCAGGGGCGGGGTAGACCGTAAGATCCCGGATGAACAGCCTCAATATACCAGACCAGGATGGCGTAAATAAATGTGTCCATCATCATACAGTACAGTACTGTGAGCAGGTTGAACTCGTCACCTTTGACCTACAGTAAAGAAGAACGCGAATTTTATTTGAGACTATACACGGGAGACATCCGGGACACTATATATTAGCAGAGTGATCGGCGACTCGTATACGGAAGTCCCGAGTTCCAGGCCCGCTCTCCGGATTTGTTTCTCCGTAGATCCCAGTTCAACTCGGCCATGCTTACAATTAGCTATCTATACCATGTGTTTTCACTTACCCTTAATTTTTATCAGTTCAGTTGAATGCCTTAAACTAGCTAAAGCTGCTAAGCGGACTTTCCCAACAAACAAACCCTAGTTATGACTGATTAAAAGGACTGTCGGCCAAAACTCTGGTTAGGTTTGGTTTTTCAACACCACGTACAAATCACACTAGCACGAAGTACAGAATGATTCAAAACAAATCACAAAAAACGCAAAACGGTATAAAAGACAGCAAGAACATTTAGGTATCTTCAGTTTATGACGTTAATACATACGGGACTCTTGCCAAGGTTGGACCACTGCACCCCGACTCCCTGTTCCTCATAGATCGCAAAATACCTCGCTCCCAGTCCGAACGCAGAGGTAGAGAGGAGACTGGCGGCGATTTTCTCCCTTGCCTTCACGTTGACGAATCCAGCCTCCTCTCGGATGGAGATAAACACGTAAGGGAGGTAGGTGAGAAAGTAAATGATTCCCCCACAGGCTGAAGCCAGCTTGGCTTTGGAGAAGAACACGGAGATAAGGAAACAAAAAACGATGGTCACCACTGCAAAAGCCATGAGGAATACCCACACCACGAGCGGATCGCTGTAATATAACACCTTGCCATACTGTGGGGAATAAAATGGGAAAATTGTTTATTATCGCCACTTTGTTGTTTTAATTGGGACCCACGCCCCAATAAGTTTTTCCTTAATAAAATGTTATAATAGGGCCGTTTGTACGAGAAAAAATAACACCCGTCTTTTACAAAACGCGTCCTATATAAGAGGCAAACTATTCCGTAGTATGTACAACACATTTCGTTTCAAATTTAGCTAAGACGCGTCTTATCTAAGAACAGCTCCTGACACCTGTTCTTCGATAAGACGCGTCTTAACTAAGTTCCGTCTTAATGTGCCGTTTATACGAGATAGTTTGCGTCATATTTACGACGCGTCTAATGAAAGACGCGTCTTATTTTTCCTGGTATAAATAGCCCTATTTTGTTACACGGTGACGAGAAAGCGTCTAATCGCAACAAAAGAAGAAGTAGAAGAGGTTACGTTTGCCTTGCGTTGGAGAAAGACACGGAAATGAGGAAATATTGGACTTTTGGCCAAGGCCATGTCCAAGTAATATTACAGCCCCGTTTTAACCTGACCTAGTTCAAAAGGCAAAGGTCACTTTGTGATCTTGCGTTCTCAGTCAAGACAGACTAGTTAGCTGTCGAAAATATCGGGAAAAAATCCCATTTACCCTCGCTGCTACTAGAGAGAATCTTGATATAGAAATTAAGTGATTTCATTTACCTTTAGAATGATAACCAGCAGTGTAACAGTGATAGACATGACTACAAGTGAGGTTATGAACCATGCCACCCAGTGCACGGCATTCGAAAGACCCATCATCTTCATGACCTCCTTAAGACGCTGTTCTTTCTCGTAGACGATGGCCTGTACAGCGAGCGCTACCGTGTAGATCCATGATACTGTCATACACAAAGGCATCATGTGCTCAATGATGAACATGAAGCTGTGGGAGAACAAGACATTCATGAAACGTTCCTGCCGCAGATAATAGGGAGCTTTAGCAACGACGACGGCGACGGCAAAGGGGACGTCAAAAAAGCAATAGCTTTATTACGCAAAACAACAACTTTGCACGTGCCTCACGCGTTTTTGTACATTTCTTTACCGTCCTTGCACGGCTACGACGAGAAAATGCCTAATTGCAAGTTTTATGGAGGACGTAAACAAGCGACGACGAGTCTCTTTTTCTCTCTCTAAACTTGAGTGTGGTCCTCAAGAAATCAACTCCAGGGAAATTCGCCTACACTTGCCATTTTCAGCAAATCAGAATAAACGCGAAAAAGATTGAAAAAACAGGAATTCATTTTAAAACTGACGTTTTCGCTGCAGTTGCCGTCGTCGATGCTAAAGCTCCCTAAGAGGGACTTTAAGATGCAACGAGAACGTCGCTTAAAAAGTGGATTTGCGTTCCTTCAGGTGTTATCGCAACTATTCCTACCCACTTACTTTGTCAAAAGTAGGTGAAGCCTCCTGGAGTTGAGTTCGCGAAATTAGGCATTTTCACGTCGTAGTCGTACAAAAAAGGGCATAGAAATGTACAAACAAGCGTGATGCACTTGCAAAGTTGTTGTTTTGCCTATAAAACCTATTGCTTTTTTGACGTTCCCGTTGTTTCCCCGTCGTTGCATCTTAAAGTCCGTAATTCCGGAACGTAAGCGATACATGAGGGAAGGAGGGTATCAGAAGTTTCTTTAGTTATCAAAAAAACAGCAAAGTATCAAACTAAGACCAACAGGCTACAAGAGCAGTTACGCAGGTAGGTTACTCTTTAAAACAGCCACCTCGTCATAAAAAAGTCTATAAAGAAGGGAACATGTTTGAACAGGAAAGGGATACAAAGTTTTTGGGCAAGTGGCTGGAGATATCTCAAAGTTCATTCGTCCATACTTTGGATACATAAGACAACCTACTGGAAACCTGTTTTAACAGGCCTTACTTGTCTCTGACGTAACACGGATAGGGCATCTCATGAAGGTAGACTGCAGGTTTTACTACATCTCGTCCAGCGTGCAAATCAACAATAGCTCTCTCAATCTGATCTTGTAACCACGTGAAGCCCAAGTCATAATACCGCTGATTCCAACTCTGCGGGCCCGGCATCCAGTAAGGATCCCGGATGCTGTCAGTAGCGGGTGTAAAATAAGACGCGTTCATACGAATTTTGTACTTGACGTGAGCTGGTAAACTAGCGTTCACACGGATATTCAGGAACACGATCCCTGAAAGAAAGAAGTTGAATGTAAATGGCCCTTAAGCATGATTACGCCAGACCAGCACATTTCACCACCAAGTAAACAAAGTTTTTTGCCTTAGCACTCTTTGTGCGTGGGTATTCTTTTCAACTCTACTGCCTTGGGACTTCGTTTACGCAAAACGTTACAACATTACAATTTCAAAGAACTTTCAAGAACCGACCATTCAATTCCATGACTTTCCAGGCCTGGAAAATGAAATTCTTCAATTCCATGACCCGTACGAATCCTGACTATATTAAGAGTTCCAAGTTTATAAACCTTAAAATCACGTGATGGTCAATTTATCCATAAAGCCCCGTGCAAACGGATGCAACATTGTTGGCCAACAACTCCCAACAATGTTGGATGTTACATGTTGCTTCCGTTTGCACGCCCTGTTGCATGTTGTTGCATGTTGTTGCGCAAAGTTTGAAACCGCTCAAACTTTTCAGCCAACAACTCCCAATATTTCTTTTGTTCCGTGATCGCCGAAGCGTACGGCAGCAATGTTGGATCCGCTTGCACAGCTCTTCCAACATTGTTGGGGCCACGCACGCTCGTTACGCATGGTTTACAAAGACTTATGGGTTGTATCCTTCCCACGATGGACTGCAGGTCCCAACATTGTTGGGAGTTGTTGCATCCGTTTGCATACCACTGCCAACTCGCACGCAACAACTCCCAACATTGTTGACGTGTTGGGAGTTGTTGCGTCCGTTTGCACGCAGCGTAAGATGCAAAACTAACCTGCAACAACTTTAGAGGTGTCTCCTGCCTTTGAGTTGTTGATATTCAGTGCAAAATTTACTAACGACTGCTCGTCCTTGAAGCCTTTAAAAATATTAAGATCAAGTTGCGATGCTATCTCCAGCCACATGCGAGCCACGCTATCAATAGCATCTAGCTGCTTGATCAAAGGGTTGGTGTTATCACAACTCCTGGTCAACAGCTCATCAAGACCTTGGCTTTGGTATTCCCTAGGGACAAACGGTAATAGACCATTTTCGATATATCAAAATTCATACTGGCGTAAAATTGTATAATATTCATCCCTGGGTATTGTTATTCGTGACATAATAATAAGGTATTGGGAATCAATCTGACCTGGAACAAGCCCAAGACAGACTGAATCGAATACAGGTAATCTGGAACCCGACTTTACTCGCTGGGAAGGGTGGGTGGGTCACCAATCGCCCTTCGTGTCCGACAAGGTGAAGTGAATGGGACAATGCATGCCAGTGTTTCCTATTATATATACTCATTTGCATATCATTAATTAATCCCCGGGGATGATATTTACAACTCAGATGGAACGTGAATTATTCCCTTATTTCACTCGTCACCATTTGATTACACATACAAATTATAAAGCCATTAATAGACCAATTCCGATACATTAAAATTCGTACCTGGCTGCGAGGCTTGGGGGTGGGGGGAAGGGGGAAGAAGAAATGTATTTTTCATTGCTGAGCCTCAAGACGATTCCTTTTGTTTGTCCCCTAAGACTCACAGCCAAGTAGGCAATGCATGAAAGGCCACGCGTAAACATAAGCGAGACTCAACTTTTACGTACACGCGTGACCTTCCATACATTGTCTCTTATTTACGTGCGTAAAGGTTGATTTCCACTGACGCGTTTTGGGAAACGCACGTTAACGCACATAACTTTTTAATCACGTAAATCAAATAAACGTAAGACAAAAAGTGCTGAGCTACTTGAGCGAGGTTCAACTTTTACCTTCCATGCATTGCCTCTGTTTTATTTGTGAACGTAAATTTTACGCACGTGCGCACGTAAAAATTACGCGTCACTGCATGGAAATCAACCCTGACGCAGGGAAAAATTACGTGAAAGTGGAAATCCACCCTAACCCTTCCACCAGCGACAAGTTTTCTCCATACAAAAGGGGCTTAAAAGTAAAGAGATCTATCCTTTAATCCATGCGGTAGTAAACTGAGATATAGACTGTGCGTTTTGTCTGTTCTTACTTGATTTTATCAGCGGGTCTGTATCCGGAAGTATTGTATGCCAAATCATCGTACCGACGGAGACATTTATGTTCACTGTTCAACATAAGTCCTAGATAATACTGAGATTCATTCTGTTGTAACACTGTACGGATCTTCTGTGACGTATTTAACCAATCTTTTGCGAGAAGCTGTAGCTTTTCAATGTCTGAAAATGTTCTGTTTGCCTGGGAGAAAACATTATTTTAGAGAACTGTGTCTATGATTGAGACAGTTAATTAAATCTAGATGTAAAGAACCATTTACTAAAAGTTAATGACTTAAAAATGACAATCAAAATCAATCAAAATAATAATAATAATAATAAGCAAAGCTAAATGGCAAAAACACAGCACTGGCTATAAAAACCTGGACAATATCTGTCATACGGTACAGAGCTGGCATATTTAATTGGAGTAAGATGGAATTGGAGAGATAGGTAAACAAGGAAATTAATAGAACCATTTATGGAATGTAATAAACCCAACTAGTGACGTGGACCGTTTTTAAAAGCCTCGAAAATGTGGGGGACATGGTATGATTTGAGTAGAAGATTGTGTGCGGATAGAAGAAGCTGGACTGGGCTACTGCTTGAGAGGAGGAACACAGAAGCGTTACCTGTAGCAGTAAAGGAGGAAGAAATATTATCAAAGCAAAAAGTGGAAAACTCTAAACTACCTAAAGAAATGAAAACAACAGCCTGACCACGACATTTACCTTCTTGATGATGTCGTCAGCGGCGGTCCCATTGGGAGAGTAAAGAATTGTAGGATTGTGAAGCAGAAGATACAACATAAGGCGCATGGTCCGTGTTCTACAAGCTGTCGTCCGACAACGGTAGTCATACATGTGGTCTACCACCTTTTTAGAGGGCTGTGCGCTGGGATCAGGGCCACATATGATTGGGCCGAGATTCTTCCACATCTCATGAAGGTAGATTTTCTTTCTTTCCCACGATGACTTGTTCTGAAGTCCTTCAGTAAATGATAGGTTAATCCGCAGTAATTGCGCAAGTTCTATTCCTTCTTGCACCAAGTGTACAAATTGAGTCAAGTTCTTTATCTAAAATTGGAGGAGGGAAAATGAAAGGTCACACGCAAGTGGCACGCGAAAGTAGACGCTGCTTACTTGCGCGTTCTCGCGCGGATGGATTAGCTTGCCACTCGAAATGGACAGCTCTCTCGCACGTTAAGTTGCATAAATTGTAACGCATGACTTACGACGCCTAAAGTTAAGCCGGTCAAACTCTTTATTTTAAAAGCCACAAAATAAGACAGCTCTCAAAAAGAATGCTCGGTCTAACTAGTTTTTTCAGAAGTGACCTAAACAGTTTTTTGGCACTGTACTTTTCTGAATAGTTATCAGGCATTAGAGTTCGCTAAAGGGACGCAGTTAGTGGTCTGTGTTTTCGCTAGAGACCAGAATTTAAGATTGATGTACGCGATAATATTTTAGTTTAATCGCTAATTGAAAAGAAAGTTAAAATTCTCAAAATAGAAAATGAGCAGAGAAAAACAGCTCAAAACAGTTCTTAAGGATAAAACTGGCGTGAATCTCTTCTGATTTCCGTGTAGTGATAATGAACAGTAAACGACATGTTAAGGCGGGAAAACTTGGCCAAGTGGTACAAATTACCGTTTGCCATTTGCTGTGGATGTGACTCTAAATTTCTCTATTGTTAAGAAGAACTACGGCAATAACGCTTCAGGGATCGGATATTTTTTCTTAGTAGCGCAAACCAACAGAAAAGGGCTTCTTTAAACTGTACAACACTTACATCTCCTCTTAGTTTTTCATAAGACTTGTTGTACGCAATCAAATCCTCCCGGGTTACATTCAGCTGGAAAACAATAAGAAAAAGGATGCATAGTCATGACTGATACAAAGTGCTTGTAATATCCAAGAAGCTGCTGACTGAACCGGAAGAGCTCATAGTTTATTGAGACCCAAAACGTGACTTAACAAATCGACAAGGATTGTTCAATGTCTACGCCAGCATTAGCCACTTTGAGGTCACACATACATGTAAGACTGAGTCAATGCTGGGCATGCTGTCACTTCTTTTATTGGCTATTGCAAGGTTGCGGTGGAAAACTGGGTCCAATTCGCCTCTAAAAGCATTCCCAGAGTGCAATTCGACACAAGACTGATTCAGTCCTACACGCAACCTAATAAGGGTGTGTTCAAGTATAGATCACAGATTACGTCAAGGTGCATAGGGCTATTGGAGGTTTTGTTCTAATTTAGGCGTTAACGCATCTCGTGCTGTTGCTAAATGTTTCTTCCTCACTCGTACACTGCTTAACTTTAATTGAGGCTTCAATCGACTTGATCCGCAGTAAACTTGTAAACATTTTCAAAACTGTGCGCTTCGTTGGACAAAGCAAAGAAAAATACTTCTATGACATCAGCCGTGTGTCTGTACTGCGATGGCCAAACGTAACGACCAACGAAAACGCATATGGTATTCACTCAAGCAATACACGTACAAAAAAAAACACAGACAGTCCAGCCAACCTTTTGCATGGCAGCACTTCGATCTATATGATTCTGTAAAAAGCCAGCTAACATCTGCGCTTGTGAAGGTGTTAAACCGCATAGGTAACGAAGTGTTTCCTACAAAATGAAGAATTAAAAATACAGTTAAAAACCAGTCCATTCTTTACTGGAATAATTGGATGTCACTCTTACTATATAGTTGTACAGGTATGCTACAGTTAATACAACTGTCTTGTTTATAACAAATAATATCATTTCTATCTGCAAACGCACCTTTTGGCTTGCACTTTTGAGCACCAGAATTTTTTCCAGTTCCGTTGTATTGCATGAGGAAGTATTCAGAGGCAGATCAGGAATGTTAGAAGTCTGAAAAAGAAAAGAAATAGAAGGTTATAAAACCCAGTAGTAAAATTTTCATTTTAGGGGGCAGCTACAATAACTTGGACATGATATTTTTTATATTAAAGATGGAACAACAACATGATATTAATTTGAGGAGGACTCGGAAAAAAAAAATCCGAGTCCCAGATGGGATTTGAACCCACGACCCTCCGAGATCTAGTCGGATGCTCTAACCACTTGAGCTACTGGAAGTGAAATTAATGAGGTGGAATCTTGTGTTCTTCTCCTAAACTTTTTCTTGGAATACCTAAATGATACTCCATCCTCAGATTAACTACCCTTACCCCCGATCTGAGAGGATTAGGATTTTTTACTTTTATTTTTATTATCATTTTGCCATCTAAATTAAATATGTAAACAAAATTCAAGACAGATGAGGCAAGGGAGCCCAAGGAAGCCAATAAGGCTTATAAAAAAGACAACCTTTAAAAAATATGACTAAATTAATGAATATGATAGTGACATCGGCAAGACAATTTAACTAATCACAAAAAGTTTTACAACAAAGAAAATAATCATTAAATAGGATAAAAATATGTAAGGCCGAACAAGCAAGTGCAAAAGGGAAAAAGAAAAAGTGAGAAGAAATACTGCAAGAATACGAGAAAAAAAGAGCGAAAGAAGGGAAAACTACACACAAGCATTAAGAGAAGTAAGATGTGAAAACAGCAACACTAGAGGCGTTCTGACTTTCAGACCTAAGGGATGAGGCCATCATTGTTGGATGAGAGTAATGATCCATCCTAATGAACTGCTGAACTCCATTGAACAGCCACCCTTGGGTTGGACGCTCAATGATTAACAGGGAATTGTCATAAAATAGCATAATCTTTGGCAGGAACATCACTTTATTTTGAAACCAAATATGCGACAATCTGTTGTCACCTTCTACTCAGGACTGTATTTTCCTTCATCATAATAAAGCCAAACTAATAATGGGAGAATTTCACCAGGATGGCCAAAAGGGCGGCCACAGCCACTTGATGAAGGCGGCTGATTAATAGAGGTTTTTCATAATGTTCTTTTCTATAACATTATTTCAGGACTTTGATTACTGGTCACTTAATATAGGGTGGCTGCTTAATAGAGGTTCAACCGTATTTTCAAATAAATTGTTGTAAACTTGTTGTTGTTTGTTGTTGTTGTTGACCAAAGATAAGACTGAAATGAATGGTTGCAAATGCTCCTGCAGATGTGACAGCATACGAACCGGTTCGGTAGTGAGGTTGACCTGTGGAGTTGGAGGCACAGTTGGCGCAGGATTCTGGAGGCGATTCATGACACCGAACAGTAACCCCAATAGACCAGGCCCAGATGAAGCAGCATGTGGAGGAATTCCTGGAAGACCTCCCTGGTTTTGACCCGCTGAATGGCTTCCAAAATGTTGCTGCCTCAAAAGGTCTCTTCCATGGGCATTCACAAATTTTATGAGCTGAAAGATAAAAGAAATTTTACCAAATAACCCAAGACATAAATCATACCAACTACTCATGTTATCCTACACACTTCACAGCTTCATTTAAACCTTACGATCCTCACTGATCTCCATACATGTCCCTAATGAATTAGTTGATAGAATTTGATAAAAGATTGAAGCAGTTAACCCTTTAAACCCTAAGGTCAAAATTTGAATTCTCATTTGTAGCCCCTATTCATTTCCTACAGAAGTAGTGGGGAGAAGTTGATAAAACATCAAATAAATTCATCTTGTGTGATCATGTCTGTAATTCTCATGACCACTCTGTTTTACAAACCATTGATATTACAAGGAGAATTTTGATGCTGATCACTCTTAAGGCTTAAAGGGTTAATAAGACGTACAAAAACCAAACAGACTAG
>BOPM01000668.1:188177-199679 GCA_022179025.1 Porites australiensis | reverse complement strand
CTTTCCAGGCACCTTCCCCAAGCTCATCTATTGTTGATGAGTTTAATTATTACAAATTCAAAGTTTTACCCTGCAAGCAAGCCCCCCGGGGCACTCTGGCAGCGGGCAGGAAAAAGAAGGAGTGCTCACAACTACGTCTCTGGAATTTGAATTCCACCTCCAATTCCCTTGTGGCTCCCCGTCAATTGAGCTGTAAGATTTCTACCAATTAGCACAAAGTGGAAACAAGCACAAATGTAGATGTTGTAGTTAATTTTTAATCTCAGGTAATTGCTTTTGGGTATGGTAATACATGCTAATGAATTTGAAACAAAGGAAAAACAAAAATTACCTGAAATAACAAACAAACATTGAAAAACACATGCTAAGGGTAATGACATCATTACTTATGTTATCTCCGCCAATCAGCATTTCGCATTGACTTTTTTTCCAGAGATGTAGTTGCAAGCTCTCTTTCCTTTTCCCACCCCACCACCAGAGCGCCCCAGAGTGCTTTCTCGCAGGCTATCAAAATTTGAGTTCTATTAATTTGAACTGGGTCCCCTACAGGCTATCTACTACACTGTACCAAGAAACACAACCCCGGCCATATTGGTAAAGAAAGTAGGGTCTGATAGCCAGAGCTAGTTGATTTTGTTAAAGGGCTAGTGAATTCCGTTCTTAATTTGCCTGTCACGAAAGTGAACGTTTTTGGGAATTCAAATTACAGAAGAAGTGTGCAATCCTCAGCTCATCAAAATTTTTTCAGGCTAGTTTTCTGGGACTTAAGTGCATGCAACTACAGCTTGCCCAAGGTACTGATCAGAATCACTGAAACATAAACTGGAGACTCCTGGATTACAAGTTAAACCTGGTTGTCATATGCCAGGCATATCTTCCTGTGGCTTAGTCACTGGTACCACCCTGGCCCCAGTTGTTCCAAGGTTGAACAGCACCATCCATTGGATAAATCACTATCCAGCGTATAAGTATTTGAGAAACTAGTTGCTCCATCTAGTGGATAGGGATTTATCCACCAATAGCATTATCCACCTTCTGAACTGGCGCCTAGATGCTATTTCATCATATGCGAACATACACCTGTACTCTGTTGGCAGAAAGAAACATTGCACGTCTTTACTGCCAGCGTGCCTATGAAGTTGAACTCATTTATAAAAAAATTCCGGAAATTTTGCTTGGGAATTTTCATTTGGTAAGAACAGTACATGTCATTTACCATTTGCCTAATATTTCTGGATTGTCACGCTGTGCTAGACTAGATTCTAGTTACAACATGAAACTAGTTCGAAACTCAAGAAACTTGTGAATGGTAAACGAATTTCCATTCGGAACGTCCCAACCGGGGAAACGGGGCTAACTTTTCAGAATTTCCGTTTGGCCAGGGAATTTTCCAGTGGGACGAACCAAAATAACGTTTACCGTTTATATCCCAATTTCCAGAATTTGCTGTAAATGGTAAACAACCTACATCTATGACCTAGGCTCAGGTTGACCAAATATACAGTAAAACGATATCATTAGTGCAGGATAGAAACAGAAAAAGGAATGGCAACCAAGAAGCCCTGCATTAGCTCAGCTGTTTTGGTTGAGCTGGAGAAAATAGCAGAAAATAACGCATGCTTTTTGAAGAAGCAGCAAATATCAACTTAATGGATGAATATCGTTTACTTCGTTGAATGATAAAACAACTATTGGATTTGGCTTTGATGATGATCTGAAGAAATATGCGTATATTGGAGGGTGTCAATCTACATTTTTCAGCCTCATCTAATAATTAGTGCTAAATATTAATTTTATGCACCTTTTGTCAGAATCTGTCCAATATGAGCAGGTGACTGTATTAAGTTAAGCTGTCCCTTATGTGGGATTGTACAGTTAACACATGCTGCTTTGAGTTTCTCTTATTCAAAATAACCGACAGTGAACATTTCTAAAACCCAACAACCCCGTCTCCCCCTCTCCCAACAACAAAAAAAATGAATCATCGATGTCGTCCAATCAACAATAATAATATTGTTCATTATTCAACTTTGGTTATATTTCTTTTTCCTAAACGAAATTTCAACGCCTTTGTGCTTTTCATACTATTTACAAACCGTTTCCTTAGTCTCGCAAGAGCAGATACCTCTTATTTGAAAACTGCTAGTTTGCACAGTCATTGTCATACTGAATAGAGAGTAAGTTGAATTATAAACACTTCAATGAATCTCTACTGGTAACTTACCCTCCGGGACAAAATCCGGTTCTCGTCTAAATCGAATGCCCATCAAAATGAGAAATAAAACTAGCGGTTTGAGTACTTCTATCAGGACAGCAAACTGAAAAAAAAGGATTACATTATGTTTGCGTGTTCCCTTTGTAGTGTACGTGTGTGAGAAAGACTGGAAGTGGCCTACATGAAATGGAAAATGCGCAAGATGGAGCAGATCGATGCACTCTCTTTTATCGGGGACAATACATCGAGACACTTACCGGCGCCCGCTTTTTTAAGGTATAATTTTTCCACAGCAACAACCTGAGTTGCAGTCCAAATCCCATGGCTTAATCGACCAGAATTCGACGTGATCGTTTAACACGAAATGAAGGGCGAGAAGAGTAAAGTTTTACGTAAATAAACAAAGCATCGAAGCGTAAAACATCGCTTTACGCTCGATACCTCCTAAGAGCCAGTCTGTTGTGCAAGAGCTATGGGCCTGGTGGTGCTTTCCAGATTGAAGCAAACTTGAGACTCAACTAAATGAAAGAGATTCTAAAATAAATTCAGGAGCCGGAAAAAGGTGACCTTTGTTGACAGATGATCGGCAGTAAAATGAAAGACTATTATGTCCGGGGAGTCTGGGGGGGAGCTTTATATTGGACACTAGGTCCAGTCTACCCGGTAACATATCCGATATCTAAAATGGCGGCCGATGGGTCGTCATTTTTTCGCCATTTGCAATGCCGAGATCTGCATCAATACCTCGGGAGTTTACCTTCTGGGATATTGGATAGGTTATATAATCACCCAGCAATTTGTTTGGCAGTGTTCAGGTAATATATCCCATTTTAATACTTGTCAGTTTTCTTAAAAATATTTTCGCGTGCCTCTCGACGCGTGCTCCACTTGCAACGCAGGTGTAGCTTTTACGTAAGGACACTTAAAAAAGGAACATATATTGCTTTTAGATTGGCGTCACTTTCCTTTTTCCTACGGTAGGAAGGAACAGAGAACGTCAATTCGAAAGTTGTTTCTATGGAAAATGTGGATTGTGGACTTGCATAAACATAAAATTGATCAGCATCTTATTATTTCTATTTCAAAAAGCACTGCTGAATCAACACAAAGCTAAGTTCACTGAAGCCCAGTCCAAACGTCGAACTTTTCATTTACCAAACCTAATCCCTTCAAATTATATGATGCACCTATCAATGTAAATCCCGTGAGGGGGGAGTGTGGGCAAGGGGCGGGGATTTGATGCCTGAGACTATCCCCCTGTCAGGCTTTTGATCGTGCGAAGCGACCCCGGGGTCGGGACATGTGATCATAACATCAGGCGACCTTGCCACTCTCAGAAAACCTCACTGGATTGTTGGTTCGTAAAACAATAAACAAAACAAAGGTGACAGTGGAACCTAGCCTCAAAATAAAAGAGCTGTGACCCATAGGGTCTAATTAAATTAGAGGTTCTGAGGATTTGCAAGGCTACTGATAACATCAAGTAAGCTCGGCCATAATAAGTGTAATAATAATCATCTCGTGTGTAAAGTGAAACAGTTATTTTGTGATCTTTTCAAGGGAATTACCAGAGCTTGCTAAACAGTTTGTGATGAGGACGTTGTTTGCAGATCAGCCAGTGCCTGAAACTTTGGTTGCTGCATGGGTGAAAAGTGATCACCAGAAGTAAGATATTCGTGCTAATGGGCAATAATTTCTGTTCAATTTGTTTGTAGTGAAACCCCTCCTTTGACCTTACCATCATGTTGGTTTTGTTGAAGGCAAAATCCACTCTCTTGTTAAACCGGTATTCCGCCCTCTTTGATTCAAACTTTCCTTAGCTTTCTAGCCCTAATTATATGTAGGAAACAAAGGATATTTTGGTTTAAGCTGGGAATAGGTGTTACCAGGTGCTACTTTTATGCTCATGTCATAACAATTATACTTATTTTGATGGTGACTTCCTTTGTGAATTCTCGAAATATTATTCTTGATGACTTTGAGTTAGCACTTTATTAATAATATGAACAGCAAAATGTACCTCCTTCTATCTCTTGCTTGTGCTGATGATCCTAGATAAAGCTAGAAATAATAATAATAATTTACTAACCTAGGTTGATTCCTTTGTTTCCTAGTCCTAATTTATGAATAATTAGGGTAAGAGACAAAGGAAAATGAGACTAAACCTAGGTTAAAAAATTTTAACCAGAATTTAATTTTGACCTGTCATATATGTATTTGTACATATAGAGTGTACATACATTGTAGTACAAGCAGTTCTTTCTCAAACAATGCATGTGTACTTAATTGCAGGCATTATATAGGATCTGTAAATCGACTAAAAGCTCTTAGAATATGGAGAGAATCAAGTGGTGGGACTACAAACAGACTTGAGATGAATGCAATTTTCCGTAGCAACCTCAAGATTGCACTTTGTGGAGGGTAGGTTAAGAACGCTAAACTTTTGTGTGAAAAAAATTACCGTCAAGGCTGTGCTCAGAGAGAAGTGATCTTCATGCCCTGAACCTGTGAAATCCAGGGTGCCCTGCAAAGGATTAAATCCGAGGAAATTTTAGGTTTTTCATAGAAATATTCTACAAAAAACCTAACATTTCCTAGTCACTCAAGAGCAATTAAAGAGTAAGGCACCAGCAGCCGCTAGAGCCAAGCGCTGACCATATAAACTGACTCAGGATACTGATGCATGGTACTTGTTATTTAGTAATTTAGGAGCACTAAAGCAGTTAGGAGTATATTGGAACATTGTGCTTTTATATCAGTTAGTCCTTCGCCAATAAAGAGTAAAGTGTGTCTCAAACGAAGATTTAATGAGAAGGATCAAACGAGAGCATGTGGAATTAATAAAACAGAGGGAAGTGCACATGCGCGTGCAAGATACTGCTAACTGAAAGGTGACACCAACAGAGTGGCGCTTATTAAATTTTTATAGATTCTTAAATTAAGAACAAACTGGCATGGTGTTGTTTTTTTTTCATTTGATTTTAGAGGAAATCCATGGATAGGCTCAGGTGATCAGCCAGAACGGGACAAGCACGCACGAGACATTCCATTCCTCGATAAATACAGCATGGAAAGATGGGAGGTACAATTTTCACTTTTATTTTGACAACTGCAAGACAATACAACCATATAGTTTTACAACTGGAGCCTGGCCCAGTGCAATGGACCTGTGGCTTGTGTAGTCTAGAGTTTGTTTGACCACTCATTGATCTTGACAGAACTGTATGATTACAAGCTTATTGTCTGATGAATGAAAAACCTGGGATCCTTATTTTTAACTTCATCTTTTTCGAGCCTCCACATTCATTTCGATTCTTTGTTCAGTGTGTAGCTAGTCGAGAAAAAAAAATTGTACTAACATTTTTATCTGTTAAGTTGCCAAACTGCAGCGGCTATGAGTTAAAGCTCTTACATATAGAATTTTCTTCACTGATTTGCATCTCATGCATACCGAGAAACCACCCAATTTTACAGTGGCCTCTTTTATTCTCTTTATCCCTCTGGAATATTAAGCAAATTTAGTCCACCATGTTTATTTTCCATTTTATCAGTTGTATCACTTTAATGAGTGCACTTTTTTCCTTCTTGAGGCTGTTCTTCATTTCATGACTGGTTGTACAGCGACAGAGGAGAGTGCTGTAGTCAGTCAGGATGTGGTCAAAGTCTTGGTTTTATCAGGTCTCATGAAGTGGTAAGTGCATACTGCTGGATTTTTTAGTTGCTTCTCAGCTAGACTGTTCACAGTCCCATATTTTTCCTTAAGATCGTAGGGATCCAGCTCCTTCACTTACAAGCAAAGCCCTCTTAGGGGGGTTACGTACCGCAAAATTCCGAAAATAAGTCCCGGGGCTTATATTTTTCAACGGGCCTTTTTGATGGGGCTTATATTCGGAGGGGCTTATCTATGGAGGGAAGTTTGTGTTTCAAAATCGATTGGGCTAGCCTTATAGTTGGAAGTAAATTGACTGTTTTTGCCTTATTTTAGTTTGTATTTGAGGGCAATTTCCAACTACAAGCCCTCAGGGGGGACTTATATTCGGAGGGGCAATTTTAACAGAGGGTTTTTTGCGTTACGAGTTTGAGGGGCTTATACATGGAGGGGCTTATTTTCGGAATTTTACGGTATGTCCTTAGTCTGAATTTCAAAAACCTGTTGTTTCGTGTATTGAGGAAGAAGCCGTGTAGCTGTCAGTGTTTATTATTGTATTTGGGCTTTTCTCTGTCACTGTTGCAGTTTCAACTCATCTTTGTGTCATTTGTCGCCATTTCTGCTGTCATATGTCACTGTTTCAAGGCCATGTTGCTTGTTGGAATTTACCTTAACAAGGCCTTACAGCAGCCATCTTGGTTTCAAATGCACCAAGTCTAGTGTGGGGATGAGTATCAAATCTAGTTGAAGGTTGGGGACGGTTTGGAGGGAGGCAAAAAAAATTCTAGCCTCCTCCTCCACCTACAACTTTTAATATAATAATATACAATAATATACAATATTTATAGAGCACTAATTCCCAATGGTCCAAAAGCACTTTACATAATAAAAATAACAACAAAATCCTAAACCTACAAAACTACAAAACTACATTGTCATCCTATAAAAATTCCCAATGGTCCAAAAGCACTTTACATAATAAAAATAACAACAAAATCCTAAACCTACAAAACTACATTGTCATCCTATAAAAACATCATCATTCTATACGACAACAACGCTGCTTCACTTGTATAATTCGGAGTTATCTAGTGTTTTGGATAAGCATGCGCCATTGAAATCGCGCATGGTTACCATACGTCCCGCTGCTCCATGGTTTAGTGAGGAGATTAAACTGGAGAGATGTCTGCTGTCATATAACTGTTATCAGACGTCTGATGTCTAATATCAGACGTCTGGTATTACATCAGATATAACATAACATGATTTATTACATCAGACGTCTGATAACAGTTATATGACAGCAGACATCTTACATCAGACGTCTGCTGTCATATAGCTGTTATCAGAGGTCTGACATCAAACGTCTGATGTCATATAACTGTTATCTGACCTCTCTTATATAAGTGTTATCAGACGTGTAATGTCTATTGTCAGACGTCTGATAACAGTGATGTGATGTCAGACGTCTGTTAACCCTGGGGCCCCACTCTCTCAGTACATTTGAAACCAACATGGCGGCCTGTAACGGTAAAGTGCTCAATCTTGGAAATCTTACAGAAAAATAGTGGACTGTGAAAAGTCTACATGCAAGCTCAACTGAATGTATTCTTTGAAATCTCAAACACTTTTGCTTACCAACCAAATGACCTTACATGTATATTTAACCAAACCACAATAAGCAGTAGCTTACGATGCATTTTTTGTTGTAAATTATTTTTCTTCAGTGAAACACCTGGTAGTAGGCCTGTCATAAGTCCAGCAGGATTTCAGTTCTTGTTGATGGACACTGCCTCTCAAGTTTGGTATTTCATGCTTCAATACCTTGAGACAGTTGAGGTACAAACATCATTGTTGTTAGTTGAAACTTTGCTAGTTTCATTTTTGGTTCCTTTTTAGGAGAAAAAAGTGTTAAATGTTACGGTAATTCATCTTTAACATCATTGGCGAGGACAAAGGACTTGGATCTCTAATTCAACCCTGTCTTCTTACCAATTTTCAGGGCCGCGGCATGGATCTTGTGGAGTGTCTTTCATTTTTGTTCCAGATCAGCTTTGCTACCCTAGGAAAGGTATTATTATAAAATAAACATAACACTAATTTTGTTTAATTACAAAAAGGGTACTTGTAAAAAAAATTATTGTGTCTTATTACACTGCTAAGAAACAAGATTGCATGCATATGTCATGGCTTTTTTGTTGTGTGACTGTACTGTTAACTCTCATTAGATCTCTAGGTTTGCTTAAAAAACACATACTGAGATAATTTATATTTTACATGATTGTATTGACTGCAAGCAGACACAGTAAAATGTTCCAAAATACAAACGAGTGGGCATGTCCCTGAAAAAATGTTGTTGGCATGGTTAAAGTTCATCCTGGCATCATTAGTTTTATTTTTCACATTTATAACTGTGTTTTATTTACAAAATTTGCTTATGCAATCATGTGTATCTAAGTGAAAGCTTGGTTTTATTTGTCATGAAGGACTATTCCACAGATGGAATGAGCGATTCTCAATCCAAGTTTCTCCAGCATCTTAGAGAGTTTGGTCTGGTGTTTCAAAGAAAGGTAATTCATACTCTTGGTTGTGTGTGTAGCAATAATATTGCTTGCCTGTACTCTCATCAAAAGCACATGAATTAATCATGGATCTTTATAAATAAGATTAACTAATTTACAAAAATATTGTCTTTTAGCGAAAATCCAAACGGTACTACCCTACAAGACTAGCAATCAACCTGGCATCTGCTGGAATAGGTAAAACTTTACCTTGAAATTCATAGAGTGGCCACCATCCCGTAAATAGCTACATTAGACAACTAGCTAGGGGAGAAAAATTTTGACCAATTAATGAAGTGTAGCTCTTGTTCTTTAAGTACAAAATTTATAGCATTGTACATTTTGTAAGAATGTGTTAATTTGTTTTTTTGCAGTATGTATAAACGCATTGCATGCTCACATGTCCATTTGTCTGATTATTTTGTCATTTGCGACATTAATATTATTATAGTTACATCATATGTTCAAAGAAAAGTGCCAAAGGGTCCTTTAAAAACATCCATCCACATGAAAGTGAAGCCTTCTACTTTAAGTTGATGGTAATATTTATAAAACAGCAACAGTAACATTCATCTATTGGTTAGTGGGTAATGTGTTAACAAAGTTGGTATGGTGGTAAAATTTCCAATGATATTTTTCCTTCTGAATGAAAAGAGACTGGCTGACTTTGTGATGGAAAATGAAAGATCATTTCATTTGCTTGTTTCCTCAATTTCATACCAGTAAGGTTTCAATAAGGGGGGGGTGGGCCCCTCGGGCCCCACTCCCCCTTATTTGTAGACCAAACGCCCTTATCTCAGGGTCTGGATGATCAGCCCCACCCCCCCCCTTATCGGAAGGTCTGAATCCACTACTGACTAGAGAACAGTAAACTGCTTTATTTTATGTGGCACCCAGCCAATCTATGGTTAGGTTTTACCACTGTTTGCTAGGCTAAAAAATCACAAGAGTTTTTCGTTTTTTGTTTTTAGCATATAGTGTATAGTTTGATTCTTTTGCTGATTTAATGTAATCTCACTGTGTTTTAGGAAGCACGGCCGTCACCAACACAGATGAAAAGGGGTTCATTGTTGTGGAGACAAACTATCGTGTTTACGCTTATACAGGTACACTGTATGTAGACTCAATGACATCTGCCAGGAGAATCGTAGTACACTGATAGTTCCAAAGTCTTTTTTGTTAGCACAAACTGCACATTCTATGCTAAAAAGAGTACCATCTTAGTTAAAGCAGATAATATGTACCTAACTTAATCTAGGTAAGATAGAGACCAGTAAATTGCCACCAGGAAATGGACTTTTGATTATCATTAACAACCAAACTTCAGAAAAAAAGCTGTAAAAGTCTAAAGACCACCTGTGTGATGATGCAGTTATACATGTACCTGAACATTGGATAGCACCTGAAACCTAGTTTTTATGGAAATTTGATTGATTTCTTATTTGTTGTACTTGACAAATTTTTTTTCACCCTATGTGTGTATACTAACATGTATTCTACTTAGGGTCCACCCTCCAGGTTGCCCTTGTGGGATTATTTGCAGAAATAATTTGTAGGTATGGATGTGATTATGTGTTGTTTATAATTCAAAAAATGTAATATTCTTGCTGTAAATATGCTGAAATTTCTCATCTTATATGTATTGTCTTTGGTCTGTTGTAGGTTTCCTAATTTCTGTGTGGGCGTGCTGACGAGGGATAGTGTTCAACAGGTATTTTACTTGAATTTGATCAATCTTGTAGGTTCTGATGGTAATTTTCACTGCTGTTCAGCTGAAACAATGGAAACGAGCCTATATGCAGACTGATCCACTTCTATCCGAGCTACTGACCTGATCACTTTACAGATTACCCATCATTGCATTGAAGGTGTTTTCATATGATCATCTGGATTATCGATTGTCTGATGACTCGGGCAATCAAGGAGATTTAGATGATTTTATTAAAAAAATGAGACCAAAAATGACAGCTGTCTTGACATAGAATAAACAGTTTAAAAACTCACCCACCTTGTCCCCAAGGAATCTCAACCACCGCACTTGGGACATGGAGAAACATCTGGGAAGACTCTGGGTTCGGATAATCATAAATGAACCCACCGAGCCTTGCCCTGGGTGCTAGAGACTTTTCTAGCGCGGTTTCCGATTCTGTCAAGTCTTTATAGTCTGAAGATGTGTCGGCCTTCGGCCAACACTCAAAATTCCCGCCTCATGCAAGAAAAACCTCTGCTACCCAGGGTAACTGAGCCTTAATGATAATAAAAAGATTATTTGTGCCTATCCATGATTGTTAGTGTCTCTTGGTCAGTTGGTCAGGAGAGTAGCTTAATTTCTCAATAATTTTATGCTGTTTGCGTGTAATCTGTTAGTCAGTCAGTCTTCATTTTGCCATGTAAACATACGTTGTGAAACTTCCTTCAGTCGTTTTGATGCCTTCAGTCGTTCCTTCAGTCGTTTTGAATTTTTATGTGTCGGCCTTCCGCCAACACTGAAAATTCCCCCCTCATGTGAGAAAAACCTCTGGTACCCAGGGTAACTGAGCCTTGATGATAATAAAACAAATTAATTGTGCCTATCCGTGATGGAAAGTGTCTCAGGACTGTAGCTTAATTTCTCAACATGCTATCTGCGTGTAATCTGTTGGTCAGTCAGTCTTCATCTTACCATGTAAAACATACATTGTGAAACTTCCTTCAGTCGTTTTCAGTAAAGGATTCTTCAGTTTTGTTTTCATTTGGGTTTGTTTTTAGGGAATATACCTGGCTTTTTACTCTAGAAATTAAACACGAGTCAAACTGACTCTCCTTTATTCTATGTTTCGCAGGCATTAGCAAGTGGCATATCTGCTGAGCAGGTAACTTGAATCAAATTTCTTCTTTGATTCCTAGCCACACTGGTGGGAGGCAAGTGCTCTCTCCACTGCACCACACCACTGGGGGGAGGGGGGCAACTTCCTTATAAGAGGCTAATGGGAATGTGCCGCTGGATGGGGTCACATTTTCATTTATTTTTTTTATTTTATTTTATTTGCCACACTAATTACAAAAAATATAGGAAAAGAAGAAGAAAAAAAAAAAAA
>BOPM01000668.1:168731-186389 GCA_022179025.1 Porites australiensis | reverse complement strand
GTCCATTACAATAATCAATTCTACTTGTAACGAAGGCATGCAATACCATTTCTAATTTATCCCTAGGCAGAAATTGCCTTATTCTCTTGATATTATGTAACCAGAAAAATGCCGCACTACAAGACATAGAAATATGGCTCGACATAGAAAAATGCGAGTCGAACCAAGCGCAGAGGTTACGCGCTACTTTAACAGGCTCAATATCAATAGTGCCAACACGGACAGAACAGTGATGACTTTTCAGCAATTGCTGTCTCGATCCGATAACAAGAAATTCAGTCTTATCATCGTTGATCTTTAGTTTGTCCCGGTACATCCATTTACGTAAATCAGTAATGCATCGCTCCATGGCTTCCAATGCCATCGCTTGATCCGTAGGACCGTTAGGATCGAAAGTCAAATAAAGTTGCGTGTCGTCAGCGAAGCAGTGCGCATTCGGCAGGTGGTCTTGTACTATCTCAAAGAGCTTGGAGGCGTAAACCACAAACAGAAGCGGGCCGAGACAGCTGCCTTGTGGGACACCAAAACGCAGATCAAAGCTATTAGATGTAGCCCCCTCAAACAAAACACGCTGGCTGCGTCCCGACAAATACGACGAGAACCACTGTAAAGCCTTCCCGCCTATACCAAAATCAGTGGTCAAGCGTTTTAGCAAAATCGCGAACTGCAATTTCCTAGAGTCTGAGACGTCACGATAACGGGAGACCCTTGAGTAGGAGTCGTATTTGATACATTTTAGTATGACTGGTGTTTAAATAAAAGAAGATCATCGCAGGTATGAAGAGAGAGTCGTGTATAGACGTAACTTTTGCGTACTGATTACTACGCAACTTGATTTTGATTACTACGCAACTTTTGCATACTGTTACTGTACTGGTGTTTGTGATCCGCGTCGATGGTTTCTTATAATTACACCTTCTGTCCTCTGGCACCAAGGTCGTTTGTGATGATAATAATTATTTCCTTACAATCTTGGTAACAGTGTTTTTAAGGGGATTAAGGGCCCGTCCACATGTTTCCGTTTTTGTCTTAAAATGGAGATTTTTCTTCTCCGTTTTTAAAAAAGACAAGTTAAAAATGGGCGTCCACGCGCTGTGTTTTTTTAATCGTTTTTGCTTGTCCACACGGAAAGTAACGCAATACCCAAAGCAATAGTGACTGAACCATCAGCACCATCTTCGAAGGAAGCTTCCGCATACTAATATCCAACACTGTGATGTAATCGTTTTCAAAAACCTCCGTATCCACACAAGTACTGCAAAACCATGTTTTCAAAGATCGTCTCTCTGGAGAGAGTTTTTGAAAGGATGCGTTTTCGGTGACAGTTTTCATCGGATACCTGTGGACAGTGCGCCAAACCGGTACAAAACGTATATATCCGTTTTCAAACAAAAAAGGATACGTTTGGACGGAGCCCGTTGTTTTCATTGTTTTTACTCTTTCGTGTTCTCTTCCAGACTCCCATCATACCACCAACAATAAGCGACCAAATCCGACTGTGGGAACTGGAGAGGAGCAGAATGACGTTCACTGAAGGTTCGCTGTGTGTGGTCATGGGAAACTACTCGTTTCTATGTTCTATTTAGCATGAAATTGTCGGGTTATGTTTTGTCAAATATTACGCCTCAGACGAAACTGAAAACATAAAATTTGTCCCCAGCATTAAGAGTCCGAAAATTTCTCCACGCGAAACACAGAAACTGGGCGGTCAGTGCAAGCTTAGTCGAGGACAGGGCAGGAATCAGGGACCGTTCGGTAACGCTGCCTCCTAGAAAAGCAAAAACAGACGGGGAGAACCAATCACACGTGCAGCATGCGAAGGAGAAACGCGTGCGAATTGGCCACGACTGGTACAGCTTCTGACTGGTTGATAATAGGGCACGAAGTTTTTTAGCCAATCAGAAAGCGTGGCTATGCAAGGAAAGCAAACGACAGTTCCATTCAGCGGAAAACGGTTGCAAAAGCCTGAAAGTGGACTCAAAGTTGACTTTGAAGAAATGAAAACCTTTTTTAAATGGTAAACAACTGTTGTTTAGTGCCTGTACTATTCTAACCTGACATTTAGCTAAAGCTGTGCTATTCTTACACTGATTTTCTTTGTAGGTGTGCTGTACAACCAATTTTTATCGCAAGCTGATTTTGAAACCCTGCGGAAGTATGCCGAGGTAACGCTCCTTGTTATTGTAACCACCTGTCCTCACAGGTTACCCAATATACATGCCCAGCTCTCGGTAGTAATCCTTTCCATTGTCGTTTAGGTCCTTTGTGTATTCTTTTGCCTACCACAGGATAACCAACTATAGGATAATTGCACAGGATAATCTCACTTGCTGGCTTTTATTTTTTATTTAGGTCAGTGTAAGATTTCTTCGTCAGAATCAAACTCACAAGCACTTATATACTTTTGTATTTCCATTTCATTTGTTAGGATCTTGGTGTCCTTATGTGGGCCAACTCATCAAAAAGAGTTATTGTGGTCAGTCGCTCTGGTCATGATGATGTTAAACGGTTCTGGAAAAGACAAAAGCAAAACACATGACATCCCCATGGCTAACAAATAGCTCATGTCAAGGAGTCATGCTATGATGTCTCGTGACCTATCACGTGACGTAACGTGTCACCCATGCGCAAAAGGAAAGTTTTGCGATGTCAAAAATGGACTTCATCCCATGCATCGCTGGAGGTATTGATTGAAAATACTGTTTTTTCCGGGTCAGCATGATGACTGGTGAATGTCACGTGATGTTAATTATCACGCACGCGCAAAGGAGAAAGTTTACGCAGACAAAAATGGAACTCGACACGTGAAAAAGTAACAAACGTGCTGGTTCTTGCATTTTGTGGCTTTTTGTTATGATAATGAAACAGTTCTGATACACTGAGACTTGGCGAAAAGAGATGAACATCGTGTTGATTAGAAATTTCCAGTTAAGTAATGCGGGTTAACGAGAACCTCGACAACGTAGACGATGGCCGTAAAAGCGTCTCTAACAAGGCTTTTCAAACATTTCCACCTAAAAATTATATTTTAAAACAATGAGACAAAGACTTTCTTTCGAACTCTACTTTCATTGATTTTGTATTATTGAAGGATCGCAGTACCGCACTGCCACCGAATTTTTGACAATATTCCAGTGGAGCCCGCTCCGATCGTTCGTTGTATGTCGAAATCAGTGTACCCAAACAAAGATCAGGACTGGTATTTAATCACTTGAAATCAGTTTTGCTAAAATAATATTTGGGTAATCCATAATTAGCGTGTAAGCACGTACACGTGAATAAAAAAACATACACAACCTCTGATTTTGCGTTTTTCAATCTTTCAAATGCGTACGTAGCCCTATATTCCTTTGAGTCGAGTTGCCTTATGCAGACGTCTTTTTGGGACTCATTTTGGGAAAACTTTTCTTCTTTTCTTTGTTTTTTGATATTTGATTAAAGGTTAAAACGTTCTCAAAGATTACAATGCCCTTTTTTCTGTCGTTTTTCGGAGTCTTGAGGAAGTTTGGCGTAAGAAGGAATATGTGAAAGCACTTTGATGCGTATTTACTATGTCGTGTTTTACAGTGTGAATCAAAAAGCATCATGACCAGCTTTCATACCGCTTGTTTGATGAAATTCCTTACATTGATGTCGCACCATTAAGTACTTCAAAGAATTGACGTCAATAATCATCGTTGTTACAAGATAAGTAGATCGCGAAAAAAAAGGATTTAACTTGCCATCCCTAATTGATGTGGCTCGTTCTTGAGGCCGTCTCGGGTCGTAGTCAAGTTTTAAGATCCTTGTTAAGTCAGGCCTTCCGTGACAATTAAAAGTGGAGACGAAATACTCTTAACTCCTTGAAATCCGCTAAGGGAGGAGCCGGGCCTTCAAAGCCGATATGTGCATATTTGTGCTAAGAAATTAGTCAGAAAAGCAAAGTCTCTTTTCCCGTTAGTGTCAGCAGAGAACTCCTGTGGTTTCTAAAAGAGAAAAAAAATTATCTTTTCAATTGCATATGTTATTGTTTACGATTTTGCCGAGTGGTTCCCGATTTCTCGGTGGTACTTGCTTCTGTTACTGATTACAAATTTGGATATTTGCCAATTCTTCTGTAGGTATATTCGGTGTATATACCCTGCATATATATTGTGACCGAAGAAAAAATAATAATGTTATAGTTTTACCCTTGAAAATCGTTGAAGCGAATGAAAGAAATGCCTGCACGTCTTAAAAACGAAACTATCCGAGCGTCGCGTTTGATGAAATCTTCTTGTGCCACTTGATGTGGATTATCTTTTGTACCTGAAATAACCTGTTATTTTCAGTATACGGTATAAGGCGCTTGTTCCAGTTTTGATTATGTTAAAAGCATGTTAAAGGGCATTTGGGAGAATTTTGACTGTTTCTGGCTACTTTGTTTTTGGTGATGTTGTTGTTTTAAACTCGCGCACGTCCCGGCTTTAAGCTCTCTTTCTTTGGTATAGTAAAGGAGCTAATTTTGGTGAATTCTCCAACAACCTTGTGGGATTCATTCTTAGCTCCTCTAGCTTTGACAATGAAAGCAAAAATATGTTTTCGCTGTGCGCCCCTGTGGTTTTAGACTTGAACACGTTGCGTGATCCTTGTCAATAGAGCATAATCTCTCACAAAGGAGGCCGATTAGTTCGTTTTGTGGGCTATTTTCGTGATCGTATTCACTCTAACAAATTGCTTTTCACATTAAATGAACCTTTTGAGTGCCGCAAAGGTATTATTAGAATAGTGACGGCTTGATGTCTAACCGCAAATTTAATGTATCGCTTGTTTTTATTCCTCACAAGTTGGTTTCCTGATATTTCATCTTTGCGGAGGGGAAATGTCCATATTTTTAGCTGTTTGTATAATAGTCGGTGATCAGTTGTCCAATACAAGGGCTTCCAAGCCCATTCACACCGGACAATGAATATAAAACAACTGCACAATTAAGAAACGAAAAGGTTGAACAAGCGTTACGATAAAAGAATCAAAACAAATAATTGTTATCTTTTAAAACAAACTTGATGTTTTGAAATAGTTCTCTTTGAGAGCAATGAACAGGAATTCGTTACAGGTGTTTCAAACGTTCATCTTTTCATATGTACGCTTGCCTCGGGCTTTTCTCGTTTCTTGCACGTGTTGCGGAAAACAGTTCAATAAAAGAACAAAAAGCGGTTCTTTCATTCCGAATCCTTCGCGTAGTAACGAAGACCATGCCCTCTTTTTTCCTTGTTCTCCAAACACGTCCGTTTCGGCCGACCGAGTTGCCTTGACTTTTCACAATTTGTAGTATGTTCTTGTTAAAATCTTTCTAGGAGCTTCCTTTGAAAATATGAATTGAATATTAAACAAGTTTTCCTCTTCGTATTCAATGGTATGCAATCATAGTTTGCTTTCTCTAATATTGTCATGCTCTTAAATGAACAAGTTTTGAGGGAAAACATTGTGTCGTCATAGTTTGTTCAAATGAAATATCTTCAAATCCTGTCAGCGCAATTTTTCCCATTTTTAATAACTATTTGATTGTTTTTCTGTTGACATAGCCACATTTCGGTTTTGTGATTACAAGATGAACAGAGGAAGTATCATAGACACGTACGGACCTGACCAACGAAAATGTCGTTATTTAGCGTAGAAAAACTGATGTGATAGAGGCCAAGAACCACTTGACACGCTAGACGGACCTATCTCATAACGGATAATCACAATTTCACGACTTTTCTCAGTGTTTTCTCTCTCGAACTCTACAAAAATAATACGTGACACTTCTCAAACTTGGAAAACTTCTTTCAATCTCGCATTACAAAGAAAACCACAAGTATTGTTTGCTTTTTATGGAGCAATTATTTAAATTAGCCACTAATCAAGCTTGCCATTGTGCACACTTGACAACATTCAAAAGACTCGGCCTCGGTTGCGCGTGGACAGTGTTGTAAATTTTTTCGTTGCGTAAAGATGTCCACGGACACAGCAATGGACTCGAGGCAAGTTGGTAGACATGTATTTCTTTTTTCCAAGCAAAACGGGCATGAAGGTTCCCCTACTATTATTGCTAAGCCCGTAGATATAACACAGGATTTACCCAGGGAGTTTCTTCGCTATTTAAAAACGTTGTTCGATATTCTCGACGAAAAAGGTTCTGGTTTCGTAAGATTAGCTGACATTGAATCGCGATGGAAAACAAACCAAGGATCAACTGCTCTTAATGAGGGAGTTATTGAAAGCTTACGGAAAGTAACACCAAAAAATGGACTGCTTAGTTTTGAGAGGCTTTGTACGGGTATGAAACTCGCCCTCAAAACTCAACCACGAACTCAAAATGGAACCACGGTAACGGTGAATGGGTTTTCTGGTCACGGTCAAACGACCAAACGTTCGAGCTCTGTTCCTCAGCTGGACACTGCGAAAGACTGGACATCCGATTCAAGCGAAGACTCTTTCGCTAGCGGTGAAAAGAGAGAAAAAGTGAAAATAATTAAACAATTGAGAGACTGGAAGGAAGAAAAACAAGAAAAACGTCGCTCTCTTAACTTTACTCCAACCAACAACATCGGCGGAAACGACAGCTCCGGAAGTAGCAGTGAGTGTCTTTTATTCTTATCTTTCACGGGATAAATTTTAATTGATGGTTTGCTTGGCTACTAAATTATCCTATGCATTTTAGCTTGTGGTCAGGTTCATTCTCTGCAAACTAAAATAGTTGTTTTGAATAGTTATACCACGGTTTATTTCATAAACGAACTCGCGTTAATTGAAATTGGAAGGTGTTATTCAGTAAACAGAACACGGATTATAAAGCAGCAGGCAATATGTCGACATGTAATACTCGTTTACAGTGCGAAGTCAAAGAAGCGCAAACATAATTTCAATTAACTCGATTCTTGTTTTTAAGTCAATAATTAGGCTTGATGAAATTTACTCGTTTCTTCGGTTTGATCACTCAAATTTACTTGAAATATTAAATTCAGTGACATCTTTTAAAACATTTGCAGCACCTTCGAGAAAAATCAGCAAATTTTAGTGTTTTTCCTCTAAGCTTTGTCTAATCGTTCTAAGGAGGATTTGTTATTTATCCGAAAGAAAGATTAAGGCTAAGGAATTTAAAAGAAATTCTAAACCTTGATCGATCGTTCAAGTTATTTGTGACTGTTAGATTAAACAGCGCAACAGGGATTATAAATTCCAGGTGGTTGGTAATGAAGCTTAACATGTTATTTATATCTCAGACTTTGTGTCATTCGTGTTTACATTTCCACTGTACATTAATAAAGCTAGAAGACATTTGTTTAGTTTTTTATGACCTGCAACACCCGTGTTTTTTTTCCGCTAAAAATAATAATATTAAATCTAGTTTCTTCCACAGTCAACTGCACCCAGTACGACGGATGCATACAGCTAGTTCACCCATGAAAACTGTTGATATTACAAAATAATCACATTTTTTTTATTTCGTTTTGTTTTTCCTTTCCTTTTTTCTTTTTTTCCTAATATAAGCAAGCTATGAGGAGCATACATTTTATCAGCAAATTTATAAGCAAGAGAACTGGCTCCTATTTTGGAATGTCCATAAGAGAGTTTCAACAATACTTACAAATTCTCGTTTTCTTTATTTGTTTCACTTTTTACTTCTGCTTTTGCACTTTCTAGAGAGTCCACAATAGGTTAGGGATTTGCCTTATTTGAAGGTCAGGGTACGGGACTGGATGGGGGGGAGGGGGCAACCTTGTTCCCAGGGTTTTCTCCTACCCGCCCAAATGAGGTTGGGGGGGAAGATCTTAGGAATGAAAGTATGCACAGGATGCATAATGCCAAGATAACCATCGGGATTATGAGATTGAGGGGAAATTGGGGTCAGTTTGAAGGGAGTAAAGAACACTATAGTGGATCCTGGATATAGGGTTTTAAAACATACTGCTACTTTAAACACCACTTCTGATCACCGGTACCAGTATTTGATGGTGTGTATATTTATACACTGTTTGTATTGATACTGATATCATTGTAAGGTCCTTCATCAACAAGTCCAGTTAGAAGGAGTAACTCAACTACAAAAGTCTACTTTGTGGGTAAAGAAGAAAGTCCAATAGCACAGACAAATGGCCATGTCAGACCTCCTGGCATTCCGGAGCCTTCTAAGGTAAACAAGGCATTATATTTGTTGTGTGTATAATTTTATCCATTTTATTGTAAGGTTTATATTAGCATCAAACCGGATTGCTAATCATATATTGTATATCAAATATTATTTGAACATGCAAATATATAATTTATTGAAAGTGAAGAATGATCGTCCCAGTAAATTTTCCAGTTTAAGCAATTGAAAAGAAGAAGCCTGAAAAAAAATCAGGGCTCTTTTCAGGTTTCTTCTTTCCAATTGCTTAAATTGGAAAATTTACTGCGATGATCATTCTTCACTTTCATCTACAACCGCAGTTCAAAAATGAATTATTTCTTATACTTCACATTACATAATTTATTGTCGACATCCAGTTTCAATGTTAGCAATTTGTCACGTTAGATTTTTTATATGTCGTAGGCTGTTTTACAACTGGATTATCAAAATAAATAGAATAATTATTGCTGATGGATGCAAATGTGCACATACAAAGACAAACAAAATATTTACATGTATATCTAAAAAAAGATTATCCTGAATTCATACATGTGTAGAAATAGCATTGGCAATATTTTGTTTGCAATTTAAGAAAATATTTATATCAAAAGAAAGATTATATTGAATTCATACAACTTGCTTTGGCAATATTTTGTTTACAATTTAAGAAAATATTTATATCAAAAGAAAGATTATATTGAATTCATACAACTTACTTTGGCAATATTTTGTTTACAATTTAAGATTCAAAGTATTGATAAAAATCAGTGCTCCTTCAGTATTAGCCTGTATTGATATTTATATTTTATACCAAAAAAGTGATGATACCAATATATTTACACTGTATACTAATAGTCAAAGCTTTGAAAAAGGCAGTGCTAAAAATGTTTGGGTCTAGTGTAATATACATTTCATTATTCATGGGTTTTGGTTTTTTTGTGTGTGCTTGTGAAGAATATTGTTAATAAATTATTTGTAGTTATGAATACCTACAATGTATTAAGCCTATAAGACAGTTGGAATGGCAGCATATGGAGTCTAAAACAATGGCAAAGATGGGAGTTTAAACTGTGACAGGGTAGAAGGCCAGCTCAAATACAAAAAAATAAACTTAAACACTGACCAGGAGATAGTATGGCTTCCTCCTAGTTTGAAATGACGGGTTTTGAAATTCAGATTACAAGGGACATGCCATAACCCCCTCTCCTTCCTGCTTTTGTCATTTCAGTACTCGTTAGCTTCATGGAAGCAATCTCTTTTTGTAGCCTACGTGTCAATATATTATTTTGGACAGTCAAAAGTCCAGACATTTGTCTAGATAAACATATTGGATGAACAGTTCCTTTTTCTGACTAAAATTTTCAAAGCAGTAAGCTAGTATAAGTATTTGTAGTCAAGACCACAAAAAATTTAATTTCCGGAAATAATGTGAGGTTTGCAATATTAGTTTTTAAGATTGTTGGAAATCATGTGCGTGTAATGAAAATAAATCCATTTTTCGTGAAGTATGCCATTTTCACGCATATTCCTCTGAAAAGATCCTAAATGCTTTACAACAATTTACTTCTCAACCCTCTTTTCAAGAAGGAAGATGAAAATGAGAAAGCCACAAAGTAATAATTATTTGAATTTCCAATTTGTCTATTCATTATTATTTATATTGCAATTTGTTTGTCTGTTTTATTGCAGGAGGCACGGTTGAAGGAGTTGGACGAAGAGCATGATCTTTTACAAAGCGGCCTTCAGGTCATTGAAAAAGCAAGAAAATGGTATTTTAAAAGGATTACTGCTATTCAAGAAGAAAAGTTGCATCTTCAAAATCAAGACCAGTATTCATTAGAGCAGGTATTAAAGGCCTTCAAACGTACATGTAGTTGTCTAGTTGAACTAGTTACAGTTATGCAAATATTTTTCACACTCTGTCCGAATGTCTGCTTGAATCTGTAGTGCTTTCAGTACCAATAGAACTTTAGGGCACTTTCCATTTGTGAGAACTGACCGGCCAGACCATTCCTATCGTAATGAGAATTTCACTTTTAATCAAACTATCCAGCTAGTAGATCATTCAAATCCTAAATAGTTATATGCACGAAGGAGATAGTTTTTTTATTTGCTAATGGACTGGTCTGGCAATGTTCCAGTCGGCCAGTTCTGCAGACAAATGGAAAGTGCTCTCAGATTATACCTAACTTACCATTAATTCCCATCTCTTTTATTAGGAGTTAATGTAGTTTGTCTTCTTCTAGTTTCAGTATGAGCTTTTGCTTCACAAAACAAGAAGGAAAGAACTTGGACTGGATAAGGCAACGTTCAAAGAACACAAACACCACATACAAGACATTAATGAGAGCCTTGAAAAAATTATAGATGGAAAATTGCCAGCAAAGGTTCATTAATTATTTACTTTACACTTTTTGTAGACTTTAAATCTTAAATAATTTTGGGAAATATATCATAGAGGCTGGATTATCAAAAGAGAGTTTGGGTGAGGAGGTTCACAGTTACAGTGATGGATGTCGGTGAATATGAAACCTTGTTGTTGCTGTAGTGGTCACATTTATATGGATGGTTTTTTCTTTCAAAAAAGATAGAGTGCATGTACAGCTGTAAATGGGTGTCTCTTGACTGAAGCAAGGTGCAAAAGGGTGGAGTTTCATACCTCTTCCCCAGAACCCTTATTACACTGTAGTGGACTTCAAATTATTATGGCAGCAAGCTGTTTTGTACATTTTTTTATTATTAATTATTTACACTTTGTTTTACAAGCCAAGTTTGGCATGCTCAAAGTATGACAAGATGGTTCTATATTTTGGAGACGTCAACCATGATTGAGAAGCAGGAGGCATCCTCAAGTTTTTCTGTGTTCAGAAATAAACCAATGTCTTCTCCCTTTGAGTGACAAAACTCACTGAGAGTTCTATATTTTGGAAAAGTCAACCATGAATGCAATTCAGGAGGCATTCTCAAGATTCTTTATGCTCATAATTGGATACATATCTTTTCCTTTCTAGGCATCGTCAAATGCAACTTTAGAGGCTGATGAAGAAAGAAGGCGGCTCCAAGATGAAGTGGAACGTCTAAGAAAGGTATTCATGATTGATTTTGAATTTAGGAGGGCAGAAGAGAAATCGGGGGAGGGATGGGGGGTGAGCAATGGATGGAAGTAAAAACAAAGCGGACAGAAAATGAAATACCTATCAGCTGTTAGACAAATGCCCACCCCACCTTTACTCAATGTTATTTTCTTAAGGGAGTTAACTGTGATACCAAAATAATATTATTTCTTAAACAAGATGCCCTGGGTTAACACATGTCGTGAAAACCTTTGAATTCCAGATTCTGATTTCAGGGCCTTAAAAGTACTTGAAATTGGTTTTTAATCCTTGGAAGTCTTGATTTTTTTATTGAAGAACCTTTAAGCTAACAACACCTTAAAATGTTGCAAAGGAGTGACTGGTGATCCAAAAGTGCACTTTGTGTTTATTCTAGCATTTCTGCGTGGACTCTCCATGCAGAAATTCCTGACAATTTCAAAGAAGGGTCTTTGAAAAGTCCTTGAAGGAGTGAAAAGAGTAGAACCCAGTACATCTGCTTTTGCAGGCTACTTATACAATGTATATTGCCTTTTTCTTGTCAGAGGTTCCTCTGTCACTGAAATTTGTGACACTGAATTGTAAAATCCCCAGCAATACTTAACCATAGCTCATTTTTTATTGTTTTCAGGAGGTTGCCGACAAGGGCAGCAAAATCACTCAGCTTGAAAATGAGAAATCTGCTCTCATTCGTGACTTATTCAATAACAAGGCTGCAGGGAAAAATGGCTTTGGTCCAAAGAAAGGAAATAAAATCTTCTAATGTTTGGGATGAGACCCTGCAAGACACCACAGATACCTTTACTGGTTCTGTGAGAAAATTTATCTATTTTATATCTATTTTTGAAATGTAACTACAGTCTGCCATGAGGCTTCACCATGTTCTTGTAATATGTCTTTACACCAAGATTTCAGTCTAGCTTGAGAAAACAGCAAGTATTTTGCAACACCACCACTTCTTTCCCCGCGAAATGACGTCTGAGGAACGAACACAGACATTCCATACTGATGATGCGTCACTACCCTGATCTGGGTTACTAGAGCTTCTGACTGGTGTTGCCACGAGGGAAATTTACTTCAACCTATCAGAAGCCATTGCCCAGGTCTGGATAGTGACATGTCTTTAGTGTAGAATTTCTGTGCTTGTTCCTCAGACATCATTTCGCAGGGAAACCAGTGACAACATCGCAAAATGTCTGTTGTTTTTTAAGGTCAATTTCTGTCAGGTAGTATCTGGGTATTCTTGCTTGTCCAGTTTTTGGTGGATAAAATGCATGTATATGTGACATGGTTTCAGAGCTGCTGGCGCGAGAGTTGAGGTGGATGTCACCTATAAATTCGT
Source organism: Porites australiensis (assembly GCA_022179025.1). Lineage (NCBI taxonomy): Eukaryota > Metazoa > Cnidaria > Anthozoa > Scleractinia > Poritidae > Porites > Porites australiensis. The sequence goes on along the minus strand of BOPM01000668.1, from coordinate 173,842 downwards.
GGCTAAAACTCTGCTTGACACTCATTAAATGTTAGACTGTTGCATTATAGTGTCTGTAAAATCAGTAGTTGAACATTACTAACAGAGAGAAATGTTAACTCGATTTTGGCAACTTTGTGTAATGCGCAAGAAGCATTGTACACTATTGCGACTTTGAATGTGTAAACTGTGGAGTCAAAACTCCATGTGGACTGCATGGAGCAGTTGGCCATGTGCTCCACACAAATTACATGTTTGGCCAGCAAACTAGCTACAGTGGAAACCCTTATATGTGGACACCCTCAAGATGTGAAAAAAGTGTCCACTGCTGTAGCTGGCCACTTACGAGAGTGTAAAAATACAGTGGTTGTGTGGGAGTGGGGATAAATGCGTGGGGGGGGGGGTGATGGCAGCTGTAACTAGAGCTGTCTGCTTATACGAGAGTGTCTGTTAGGGGATCTTCCACTGTACAGTATGTAACTGTTAAAGGCCAAGGTAGACTGGGAATGCACCAGTTTTAGGGGGCTCACATTAAGTAAACTTAACTGATTATATAACAAGCTTGACTAGATATTTAACAATTATTCCTCGAGCCCGAATGGGCTCTGAGTCAATAGCTCATAGTATATAAGTATATTGGATCAACTTGATTACTCATTTTAGGTATTCTGGATTTACGGATTTAAGATTCATTATAAAAAGAAACCATGTTATTTTGTATTAATATTATAACCGCGAAGAAAATTTATTCACAGAACAGTTTGATATATTTATCTTATTTGTACTTCGGTGTAAAGTCATTTTGAACATAACAATTTATTTGATTTGATTATCATATCATATAAAAGTACATAATATCCGGAAGATATCAATTTCATTTTGTTAGTTTTATACTGCTGTATTTCAGAGTGATGTTTACCTTAATCTTACTAATTTTCACCATTATTCTTGGATTTTGGCTATTCCAGAAAAAAAGAAATTCTAGTTTGAAAGCTTTTAAAATTGCACCAAAAAAACGTCTTGTCCTGGAAAACTGGCCAAAAATGAGCACCGTCAAAAGCTGAAGATACTAAGACCTGGATCCTTCATGAATGAACTGCTTTCTCATTGGCCTGCGTAGCAAGCGTTTCCGCGCGAGTTTGTCGAGAAACGTGGTTGTTTTGCTCTCACTCCAGCCATCGGGCAATAATTTATTGGAAACGCTTGCTACGCAGGCCACTTTCTCTTATGCAGTGATATTAGCGTGAAATTTAGTAAGAATAAGGCTACAGAACGGGACTACCTTATTCTCCTTTATTTTCGCGGGACTTAAATTTCGCGAAAATTTTCTCGGCACATTTCGCGAGTCTTTAATTTCGCGATCGTGGAGAAAAATTGTGTTGGCAGGGAATTTAATTTCGCGAAATTGACGATTAAGTGACTTTATTTTTTCTTTTTACAAAAATTTTACGTTAATCAACAACTGAAACGAAACCAATATGCTGTCCCTGTTGAGGTGATATGTGAAGTGGACGATACTCCAAGGAACAGGGTAATAATGGAAAGATACACGGCACTCGTAACTATACATTACTAGGAGCCGGGACAGGATGGTCAATTTGACGACTGTACAAAGAATGTATCGGAGGAACTGTGCGAAGATGATTACTCAGATGCCGAAGAAGAACTTGAGGCGAATCTTGACACTGATTGACATCTAAAGTTGATAGATGATAGCTCCTTGTACTAACACTTTGGGTTAAAAATTGTTTAGGACCCTTGAAAACACAAATACATGATTTTTCTATGTCCATTAAATTTCGCGAGATCAAAGTTCGCGGTCGTTATTTTTCGCGGATCTTAAAGTTCGCGAATTTAAGAACCCGCGAAAATTAAGGAGAATAAGGTAGTGATTGACTGGAATATCAGAACTGGAATTTTGATTTCCCTGATAAAGAAATTTTAAAAAGATTTCAAAATAGTGTACAGTCGTGTTTTTTGCACATGCAGCAGTGCGAGAAAAAAACGCCCCAAAATCAGAGGGGGTAAATAGAATTCGTGATAAGGTTGTTGCGTTACATGAATTATATATCATAACCGCCAGGGCCGGGTTGTTCGAAGCTGGGTAAAGATAACCCAGATTTAGTGCGAAGTTTGAACTCAGGTATATGAGGGCTTAAAAAGCAAAATCAGTTTAATTCTCTTTGATTGGATATTCTAAAAAGTTGAAAAGAAAAAGAAACAAATTTAAACCCGGGTTAGCGCTAACCGGCGTTCGAACAACTGGACCCAGAATTCTATATAAGAGGCTACTTACGAGTTCCAAAAACCCTTACTTTCAAATGAAGTGCACAACCTTTCTTGTGAAAATGAGTTTTATTTGCACGAGAATGAGAAATTATTTTCATATGAAAGGCTGAGCACTTAACCTCGTTTTCATACAGAGGCCTGGGGGAACTCGGAATGGCCTGTTACTTTAAAACGTACATATGATGTAGAAAAAATTGATATGAAATATTTATTACAATAATTTTATTGGTGACTAGCCTATTGGTCCACAGGTGTAAAATGTGATTTGTCTTTTTCAGTTTTTCATGTAACTCCTTCACCAAGTTATGGCGAGATTTTGTCTGCCACTTTTAATTAAGATGTGAAAGGGTAATTTAACTAATATGTCAGTATTGAGAGTTAGACACCTTCTAGTGCCCCTTTTTAACAAAAATAAATACCAGCTATAACTGGAAGTAGTAGAGAGGCTCGTGTATGTTTAGCGGAACTAAAAGTTTACGCATGTGGAAAGGATTATTTAATCCAATATCTGGAGGCGATGCGACAGTGTAATAATACAAAGACAGCATTATGTCAATAAATGCGATATCAGATTTTGCAATAAAATACAGTAAATTATATCCAATCTTATTGTTTCGGACTTTTTGGAGGGAAATGGGACTTCCTTTCAAGACCTTCATAGCGTAACCTGCAATCAGGCGTTCACAAAATGGGAATAAGGACGGCCTGATCGGGCCTGATCGCAGGTTATCGATGGCGGCGAAACTCAGCCCTTAGCACGCCTTCGCATTTGGCCTCGCTTTGTAACAGTAGTTTTTAGCAACTTGGAAATGGTTTCTTTGTCAAGAAGCCGGCATAATGGTTGCCTCCTTAAGGTATTTGTATTCACAATGGCCACAAAAAAAGTAGACCATGTGACATCTAGATTAACTCCACTCCCTCCCTTGTATCAACGGCTGCACTGGAGACGAGGCCAGGAGGCACCCTCGCCCACTCTCAAGTCACCACCATCAGAATTTTAGACATTTTTTGGCTGCCTTGAGTCTTTGAATTCCTTTTCTCCTCAGAGACCAAAACCTTCTAAAAATAAAGCTCGATTTAAGCTTCTCCACTTTAAAATCAGATCCCATGGGCTTCTATCCACCTGCCTCATCTAGGCAGGTGGACCTGCAAGTCTTAGCGGGCGTCTTGTATGAAAACAAATAAACTTTTGATGCGGCTGTTAACGCGTGAAGGCTGCTCGAGCTAACGGCTTTAGCAGTTTAAACCTGATAAAGAAGGCATACCCTTGAGTTTGTGAGATTTGACAAAACTCTCAGATCTAATATTTTAAAGATTAGAGACAAAAGTGTAAGATTGGCAGGGCAATTATAAAACAGAGGACAGAGATCGATAATAAATAAAGACCGGTTTTTTTGTTAGTTCAGAGTTTCATTTTGGTGCGTTGAGGCGTGTTATAAATTATTGAAGTTACGCTGAATTACCATAGCTACCCATTTTAGACAGTAAATTTTGAAATGGAGAGTGATAATTACCAAGATTTCAACACCGCAATTCAAGGTTATCTCACTGACATCTCCGGTCATCATTTTCCAACTAACTTTTGCGAATGGCGTTGGGAGCTACTTGTTAACGGCGAAATCCAAACGTGGGCTACCGCAATCTCAAGCTGATCTAAGGAGCCGGTCATGATAATATCGTAAAGTGTTTCGCTATGTTTATTTCTCAACGAACAGTTGCGAAGCGTTTTGCTCTCTTTTGGGTCTGTGTAATAACTTTAATGACCCTCTTCAGTTCAAAACTGTTATCTTTGTTTAAGTGTCGTAATGAAGAACGCCAGGATTTCGCGACTGTGGCGTCGACAAAAGTTTACGAGGAGCCGAGAAGAGACCACGTGGATCGTTATACGCCTTTTATTTTCGTAGGTGGTTTTCCCAGGAGTGGAACAACGTTAATGCGGGCCATGTTGGACGCACATCCGGATATCAGATGCGGACAAGAAACAAGGGTCATTCCAAAAATTCTGCTTAATATTCCCAGAATGTTGAATGTGTTCAGCGAAGCTGAAACTACCCGTCGAGAAGAAGCTGGCGTAACCCAAGACCTCTTAGATTCTGCAGTTGCGGCTCTCATAGCAGAGATTATAGCAAAGCACGGCGATCCAGCTCCAAGATTATGCAATAAAGACCCTCTAACCTTCAGGAATCTTAGTTATTTAGCCAGACTGTTTCCTAAAGCAAAGTTCATTTTCATGATTCGAGACGGTCGTGCAGTGCTCAACTCTATCATAGAAAGAAAAATTGGAATTAGAGGGTTGTACAGGCCTCGCAGTATTGAAAATTACGACCTTGAAGTTTTGCTAAGATCTTGGAATGTGGCAGTGAGAAACATGAATGCACAATGCGAAGTGCTGGGGAAAGATAGATGTCTGAGAATTCCTTATGAACATCTGGTATTGTTTCCATCGCAGAGTATGAAAATTGTCTTAGAATTTTTACGTGTTATTTGGAACGATGTGGTTTTGCACCATCAAACTGAAATAGGAAAACCTGGCGGAGTTATTCTTTCACGGTAAGCTTCAGCTGTAATTATAATTCAATTCTTCCCCTTCCCCAAAAAAGTAATAAATAATAATAATAATAATGAGGGAGAACGTTTATGTGTTGGCATTATGATATTTGCAAATCTCGTTCATGTCTACGAGCATGAAACTTATAAATGATGTACAATAATGATGACGATGATTAGGATGATTTAAATCAACGATGATGATGATGATGATGATGATGATGATGATGATGATGATGATGAAACATTGGCATAAACGGCTCCCATCCAAATTCAAAGTAGACAGACTGCAAATT
>BOPM01000668.1:165228-168721 GCA_022179025.1 Porites australiensis | reverse complement strand
TACGCCTTTTATTTTCGTAGGTGGTTTTCCCAGGAGTGGAACAACGTTAATGCGGGCCATGTTGGACGCACATCCGGATATCAGATGCGGACAAGAAACAAGGGTCATTCCAAAAATTCTGCTTAATATTCCCAGAATGTTGAATGTGTTCAGCGAAGCTGAAACTACCCGTCGAGAAGAAGCTGGCGTAACCCAAGACCTCTTAGATTCTGCAGTTGCAGCTCTCATAGCAGAGATTATAGCAAAGCACGGCGATCCAGCTCCGAGATTATGCAATAAAGACCCTCTAACCTTCAGGAATCTTAGTTATTTAGCCAGACTTTTTCCTAAAGCAAAGTTTATTTTCATGATTCGAGACGGTCGTGCAGTGCTCAACTCTATCATAGAAAGAAAAATTGGAATTAGAGGGTTGTACAGTCCTCGCAGTATTGAAAATTACGACATTGAAGTTTTGCTAAGATCTTGGAATGGGGCAGTGAGAAATATGAATGCGCAATGCGAAGTGCTGGGGAAAGATAGATGCGTGAGAATTCCTTATGAGCATCTGGTATTGTTTCCATCGCGGAGTATGAAAATTGTCTTAAAATTTTTAGATGTTATTTGGAACGATGTGGTATTGCACCATCAAACTGAGATCGGAAAACCTGGCGGAGTTATTCTTTCACGGTAAGCTTCAGCTGCCGGGAGTGATTATAATTCAATTCTTCCCCTTCCCCTAAAAAGTGATAAATAATAAATAATAATAATAACAATAATAATAATAACAATAATGAGGGAGAACGTTTATGTGTTGGCATTATGATATTTGCAAATCTCTTCCACGTCTACGTGCATGAAACTTCTAAATGATGTGTAATAACAATTACGATGATTAGGATGATTTAAATCAACAATGATGGTGACGATGATGATGATGATAATGAAACATTGACATAAACGGTTCTCATCCAAAGATAGATAGGGTGGTAGATCTAGGCGGATGCCTATTCACTGCTTCAAAAAGTAGACACGTTCTTCTCTTTACACTACTTTAATGCTGACATCAATGTATTTCTTTTCTTGCTTCAGCCTTGAGAAGTCAACAGATCAAGTCAAAGAAGCTATAAATGTTGACGCTTTATACAAGTGGTGCCACAAGTTACCGCCTGCTTTACTGGAGCATACGGACAGAATTGCCCCTATCATGAAACAGCTGGGCTATGATACTTGGAAAAAAAGGCCTGATTATAGCAAAATGATGTCTATTGTAACGAAATAATAAACTAAATATAAAATCTTAAATCAGCTGACAAAAAACACGTTCAGCGTATTCTCCAGTACATGCTCTGTCTTTCCAAACCGCAGTCTCTGAAAGTCACAGTACCCGTTCGACATCAGAGATTTTAATAGTTGTATTACTCGAAGAAATCATCTAAAATACAGGAGCAAACTTGGATAGTCTTTTGTAGTAGGATGGCTGACACTAAATATTTGTAACATGTCATAAATTACTCAGTATTTCATATATAATCATATCATAGTCGCACACTGGTGTAATATCTACATGTGATAGCCTACATGGCAGGCGAAAAGAGAAACATCCTCGCCTCCAGCAGCATGTTAGGCAGAAAGTTTGGCGGAGCAGTAGCCTGCGAAAACATCCGTTTCTCCTCGCTCTTCGCCGTTGGGGACCTTTCGGGCGTTTTGCGAAACGTCCCGGCGGCGAAGAACGAGGAGAAACGGATGTTTTCGCAGGCTAGCGGAGCAGGTGAGGTGCGCCCATGCTACCTTTGCCTAGCCCAGCCCTTCACGGAAATATAACACAGGAGCGGTTACAATGTTGTAGGGAAGACGTGTGAGCTGATCCAAACAGCATGGACGACCAGGGCAAAAAGAGATTTTTTGAAGGCCTTAAGCCTAAAAAGACCTCTGAATTCTTGGCATTTGTGTTTATGATTGCAATGTTATGGGCAATAGCGCTGTTTGAGCTGTTTATTGTGCTACCGATCTACCACGATCCATTCTCAACATGGTATTGTATACACGTGGTCTGTGGATTCTTTTTGTGGCTGAACGTGTTCGCCAACTTTTTCATGCTCATAACCACCGATACAACAGGAAAGAAGCTAGGAATGCCTTCGGTTCTCAAGCCAGGGTGGACATATTGTCCTTTCTGCCAGCTAAACGCTCCACCGAGAGCCCATCATTGTCAGATCTGCGATGAGTGCGTCTTGAAGAGAGACCATCATTGCGTTTTCGCCGGCAGATGCGTCGGCTTTAGAAACTATCGTTATTACATGTTTCTAGCACTGTATCTTTGGATGGGAGCTGTTTATGCTAATGTTTTCCACCATGATTATGTCACAGATGAAATCGGCGGCGTTGGCTTTTGGACTTTGCTAACAATGGTCACCCCTGTTGTTATCTGGTTGTTGGGCTACACCTCCGTTTACGGAATTTTCGTTTCCTTTATGGCTGGCATTTCAGTCTTTGCGCTGCTACTTTTTAGTGCCATGCTCTTCTTCCAAACTGGTATCATTTTTAAAGGTCAAACATCATACGAGCGTAAAAAGAAGAAGAGAGAGTACGATCGCGGATGGAGAAGGAACTTCATTGAAGTGTTTGGCGAAAGGTGGTATTTAGCTTGGATCTGGCCCACAGTTAGCTCACCTTTGCCAGGAGATGGGACAAACTTTAAGAAGACATATCCGGAAGAAAGCAAAGATATGTGAAAATGATATGCAATGTGCTGTACTGCTGAGAAATTGCGGAACAAGCTATAGGCTCCATGCTAAATAGTTTCCTCTCTTCTGTACACATCTCACACATAATGTACGTATCAATGTTTAGACGGAGAGGGAGGTACAGGTATAAGTGGATAGGTGGGACACAACACTTTCTTTGTTTCCTCTCTGGGGACTTTTACCCTAAATTTTGCCCGAAACTGCGATTTTTTAAAGCTTAGAGAGGGATATTTTATCACATCTTAAACTGTTCTCCCATCCCCAGGATCAGGAATTTGACCAAAAAGGTGCAGGAAAATTCATATGCCGCACCAATGCCTGTCTGCCCTCTCCGTCCAAACACTAATAGCTGCATTGAATTTTTTTATTTCATTGTCACCAATGAAGTTCACCTTTTTCTTTGCTGTTGTGAACCAGCTATGACGCAAGAAAAATGATCCTGCTATCATTGCATTTCATTCTAAGCATTCTGCCACCTGGTACAGAATGTTTGGAATATATGCCACTCACAGTATTCTGGAATTGGCATAGCAAGTCAATTGAAGCAATGTTGTGGATTCCAGAATAAGGTGAATCAAATGCACTCTGAAGGGCCAGGGTGTGATGGTTAAAAGAGCTGGTTCACGGTTGTCTAGTTCATTTTGTTAACATTACCAATAGAGTCCTAAAGTGTGACGCCATAAAAAATTATGTTTGTGAAATTATGGGATTTTCCTGGATATTATGAAAGATCAACATCCAAAAGGCCCACTTACAAAAATCAGTATTCC
>BOPM01000668.1:157728-162728 GCA_022179025.1 Porites australiensis | reverse complement strand
AGAAGAATTCTTAAAATCTGGCTTCTAACCTGTGCATGAATTATGCGCTTTTACTATACACAATCACATACTTTTTAGAAAGCTCTGCACCTTTGCACATACTACAGAGAGAAGTAGACTTACTTAAAATCAATGTAAACAGGTTTACCTTCGACAAAGTTTGCTGTTACCCTGTGTTTAAAGAAATAAAAAAAATGACAAAGATCTCTATAAGCAGTCCTCTAATCTTATTGTGCATTTACCAACATACAATGAGTAATGAGTAATCCAGTCTGAAGAAATTATTTCTCCAGACTAGATTACTCATTACTCATACATCTCCCTCGATCAAGATGAAGAATTTTATCAAAGATCAAAGCATTTTCTCTTAGATAATATCAGCCTCGTTCCCAGTCGTCCTCTGGCCACTCGGATAGCGCGAACAGGCCTGGGTACGAGGCTGAGATAATATTTTTTTTTCTCATTAACCTTGCTTTGATGATGTGTCGATGTTGTTAGGAGAAAGTTGATGTTGATCACTCTTGGGGACTTACAAAAATGGAGAAATTACATGCACACTCCTTAGGGGGCTAAGTTTAATCACCCTAAATTTTCTTTAACTTTTCTTGTACATTCACCCTTACAGCGTTCTTGGCCCTAAAGAAACATTAATCTTAAGATTTTCTAGATGACAATATGTTTTTATGAATTAAAATTCCTTTTCTGGCGAATATAAACTTTGGGGGAGTGTTTGAGTAATACACCACAGCATGCCCCCGGCTATATAAACCAGTGCTCAAAATTTTGACAGGCGGCAACAATCTTGCGACATCGCAAAGCGTCACCTTCACCGAACTTCACAGTAAAAGTACGGTAAGACTCAGCCGAAGTCGCGTGACAGTAACGGTGACAACTGTCTGCTGTGCTCCCTACCTCATCACATAATTCTACAGAAAGGCTGCATAAACTGAAGAGGAAAAGAAAGATTTGAAATTTTGAATCTTGTCTGTGACTAAAAGGTGAGCAAATCAACATGTTTTTAAATGTAGACAGGACTTATTAAAAGTGGGCAGAAGCAAGAGGAGAACGGAAAATTACTGTACAGTCACGATTCTCCGATCCTTATATTTCATAAGACTTGTAACATTTCATTATACAGTATTGACAGGAAAACTCGTTAAGAAATCTTAATCCTTCGACTCGGTGACTCTTTTTACGCGAAGGGATATGGCCGAAATAGGAACAGAAATAAATATTTATTTTGATATTAGACTCTAAATCACCAAAAGCTGCTTTGATACAGGTCAATGAAGAAAGATCTTCGCAGTCCACTACCCCCCAAAAATACAAGGGGTTCACATCACACTTTGTAAAATTTGTGGGTCCCTTTTAAATTCTTTACCGCCATGGTTTATTGTCGCAGTAATTTGGTAAGCCGAAAAATTAAGGTGTATTTAAACTACTTGTTATTCAGCTCAGTAATTTTTTGGTAACCCTTGGGGGTAAATGAGCCTCGCCCACAAAACCAGATAGGGTATTTTTTTGGAATTTTCCGAAGAGCTCCGCGCCATTATTTGCAGAGTACTTCGCTCAGGCCGTATTTACAGCGAATGGAAAAAGCACACACGTACTTAGGTCTTGCTCAAGCTGACAGAAAGAGTTTCTTCCTTATGGCCGCGGTAGACTACATTTCCCGAAGACTTTCTCAAAGCCTGTCCTCGCGCGCGCCTTCGGCGCTTTAATTTTGTTTATCGACTTGGCAAGTCCACATCTCCTTCTACATTTGCCAAGGCGCACTGCACGGCCCTGACACACCATACCTATGCCTTAAAGGCGTCGGTTTTTCGTTAGTTTGTTTTTTATCATTTTTAGGGCGCTCTAGGCACGCGAGAGAAACACTCGTGTGCTCGCGCGTCCGCGTCTGCGAATTTTCTCCCATTGAACATACAAAAAACGGCTCCCGCTACACAGGCTATACAATAAAATAGCCTCCTACGTGCACGTTCTCTTAACTTGTCATCACGCAACAATCCCTAGAAAGTAGCCTGGAATTGTTATCGTCCAAGTTTTTACACACCAAAGTCAAATAACGAATGTATCAGGATTGCTTTATATCTATCTTTTCATAGGACAACATGGTTCAAGTTGCAAGTCAGTCCTTGGTGAAGTTGGCGAAGTTTATTATTCTCGTTTGTTTGTCTTCACTGGACAATGTTGATGGCAATTCTGTGAATGTGCAGCAACGTCCTCCTCCTTTTACCAGCATACAATCTTGTATTGATAAGCTGAATGATCCTGGAGACGAATGCGTTATTCCCGGTGGTCGCTACCATGAGCACGTGACCGTCAATAACAAGCATGGTACTCCCGACAAACCCATAATCATCCGGGGCCTTGAAGATGATTACCCAATCATCGATGGAACCGTTCAGCTCAAGCCCAAAGGAGGGTGGGTGAGGGATGATAGTGGTGCATACAAGGCGGTCATAGATCAGGATATCTGGCAGTTATTCGTCGATGGTCAGATGATGACCAATGCCCGCTGGCCAAACGCACTCTGGTCCGACAAAACAGTTTTCAACTCTAGCTACTGGGCGAAATCATCCAATGCGTCCACAAGGGGCGTTATGGTTGATAACGGCTGGAAGAACTTAGCAGGAAGTGGCTTGAACGCCACTGGGGCCATGGCGATTCTTAACATTGGAAGCTTCAACACCTTCACGGCCATTGTTGAAAGCCACACACCAGGTTCTCCAGCCTTCACTTATCATGATAAATTCGGTCCCATCAAGTTTAAACCTTATATAAATCAGTATTTTCTGGAAGATAAGTTGGAGTTTCTTGATCAACCTGAAGAATGGTTTTATGACAAAACTACGCGCACAGTTTACGTCATGACACCTAATGGCAAATCCCCCGAGGGACATGACGTCAGAGCTAAAGTGATGACGTATGCATTCAACGTCACTAATTGTAGCCACGTGATTTTTCAAAAACTAACCTTTTTTGGCACAACACTATGGTCTTCTACTTTGAGCATCAACAACAACTTTATCAACAACCTGACGTTCCATTCGCTCAACTTTAGCTACCCTTCATACACACGACGAATGCTTCAAGAGACAGCACCGGCACTGTGGACCACAGTGAGAGCAAATAACAAAAGGAAGGGACTTAACACGCTGACGTTTTTCAACAACACTTTCTTTGGAACCGACGGAGCCGTGTTGGAGTATAGCGGGTTAAACGTGACTCTTGCTAACAATTTGTTTGAGTATAACGACTGGACAGCAGCCAATATGGTGTATCAGAGTGGTGGAATAGGCACCATCATTTCCGGTGGAATAGGCGACGTATTTATAAGAAACACGCTAAGATTTAATGGAGCTAGTAGTGGAATCAGACCTGGCCTACGACCCATAGTTCGTCTAAACCATCTTCATCATCAGTGTTGGGGACTTATACAGGTAAACGAAAACAAACTATATTCACTCTTTTAAAGACTATCGCTCAATTTGCAACTTTGATTGAAAAAAAAAATAGTGTCGTGGAATAGACTCCGTCCTTATCATTTCTCGATTGTGTTTGGAGCGGCCATGAAATAATGTTTGAATGTGGAATTAAAAAGGTGTTGGCTTAATCTTGAGTTTAGTTTAACCATCTTTCGAGGAAACGAGCCCTGATTGGTTGAAGCAAAATTTCCCTCGCGGCACGATCAATCAGTGACATCAGCATGGAATCTCTGCGCTCAGTTCTTCAGACGTCATTTCGCGTGAAAATCAGTGGTGACGTCGCAAAATGTCGGCTATCGTCTCAGGCTAGATTAGGGATGGTTATAGATTTACTGTAGAGAAATGAAACTGAGCGTTTTTTACCATGAATTTCTTTGCTTCACAAGGTTGTACCTAGAAAAGAATTAAGCCTATTGCAGTGTTTGTGGGAAATTATTCACCTATTAATACATTGTATGCACTAAGTAAAACATTTAGAGCTATTAGTTCTTTCAAAACTGGGCGTACTTGTTACTTTACAGAATGACGGTAGTCACGTGCAGACAACGACAGGGCCGCAGAAGCACGCTCTGTTGGAGCAAAACTGGGTGCACTCAAGTCCCAAATATGGACTGCGGTTTGACGGGCAACCGCCCAACATTGGAAGCAATGGGAGCATGCGCAGCAATGTGGTGTGGAAATGTGGAGGAATGATGGTGAAAGGGGACAACCACACAGTTCTGCATAATCTGGTCTTTAATAAATGGAACGAAAAGAAAGGCGATCACCAAGGAGCAAAATGTGCTCTATGCGTCTTGCGATATGTGCGTAAAAACCCCGTGCCCATCAACAATGGCACCGTTGTCATGTACAATGCCGCAGATGTGGGGAACGGCGGAGTTCATGGAGGGAAGGTATACCCGCTGGCCGGACGCGTTGTCAAGTTTAATGTAATTTCAAATGTCAGCAAGCAGCTTGTTGATCCTGATAACTTTGATTTTCGTCCTTTGTCCAATTCGTCGTACCTACTGCATGGCGCTGGACCGTATAGTTATGATCCGAAGTTGACGCACTATTGGATTCCAGGCCGTCAACTTTACAAGGCAAGCACTCCTGTCCCCCCAGATAACGGTGTGAACGTCAAGCCTGACAGGAGGGACACTTTGATGTGGCTGAATGGTTATGGGGCTTCCGTTCATCGGGTATTTTTTGGCACTAGCAGGGAGGGGGTGAGCAGAGCCACGCAAGACTCACCAGAGTACCTTGGATTGGTTGAAAACGAGAGCAACGTTTTCTATCTAAAGAGAGTTCTGGATCCCCAAACCAAGTATTTCTGGCGTGTTGATGCTGAAGTGAGCCCATCCGAGATATACAAGGGTGATGTGTGGTCTTTCACTACAGGTGAAGGTTTTCATAGCCTGCCAAATGCAGAAATCGCTTGGAATTCAAGGCTTTTCCTTCCCTTTCAAATTACCATGACCATGTTATTGATGCTCACGATTCACTAGCGGTTTTCACGTAGCTAGTATC
>BOPM01000668.1:145275-157718 GCA_022179025.1 Porites australiensis | reverse complement strand
GGATACTGTATTGTTTTTTGAAGATTAGCTTTATTTGTACTTCTAGACTTTACGACAGCACGTCTGACCATTACTGTCAACGTCATTACACCGCTTATATCCTGACAGACAGGCTGAACCCAACTTTTTTCCTGACGTCGCAGAACTGACATATTTCAAGCTGCACAGACAATTTGGATAAGAGGCCAATGAACGATGTTCCAAGTCTGAAGAAAAGAAAGGTTGTATACAACTCAGTATAATCAGCTCTCGCCAGTTACATCCTCTGGAATAACGTTATTTTGTATCCATGAGCGAGTGAAATCTGAGCTTTAAAGTGCTTAGCACAATATTTTGTAAATCAGTTCTTTCTGAAGTATATAATATGATGGTTCAATATTTGCAAATATGGACTGCACGTTTTGGAGTTATGAGATTGAATTTACCTCTCCATTTGATCATCCCCGACATAAAAATCCTGGACCTATCCTGTATACCCCCTCATTGATTATAACATAAAAATCTGCCATAACTGCAATCGTTGGCAAATATTTTGCTCTTTTATTCAGTATATGATTCCCATTTCATAAAGGCTTTCATTTACTAAGTTTTGATAAAACAAAATTTCTTTGAGGACCATGGCAAATTGGAAGGGTCTCTTGGCTGTTGTTTTGAACGCTTATGATTTGACGAGTTTTGTCACAGTAAGTACAAAAGAAAGTTTGCTTCAAAACAGAGATTTTGCACATTTTTTTTTTAAATGTGTGTTATCCATATGTCAAAGTATTTTCAGTCTGAAAGCCAAGAATTTCTTATGTGGGGAAGCTGAAGGTGCCGTAGAAAAATAGAAGGTTGCCTAGTTCTTACCCGCATTGTTACGTACAAAACAAGCACTGAAGCATAACCATCATTGGCAACAGTATAAAAAAGCAAAGATTGAAGTGAATGCTTGTATCAAAGCTGCTAAAACTAAATACCTCAGTGATAGAATAAAACATAGTAGCGGTAATAAACTATAAAAGCTCCTTAAGTCGCAAATCCAGTACAACTGTTATAAATGAATTATCCTTTGTTGGTAAAAGATTTACTGACAAACAGGAGATAGCCGATCAAAAAATAGAAAATGGATAAAACCTGAAATCTGCCTGAAAATTATATCAAGTCTTACCTTCATTAGAAATAAATGGTCTGTCCGGCTCCCTCCTCTTAAGCCATTCCATAAAGGTTTCCTTCCTACGCCAGTTTCCTCTAGCAAAACCGATAATAGCTAATCCAATTAATAGAATAGCAAGACGATTCATGGTGTTTTCAGTCTAATGATAAGAAAACATAAGTTCTCATAAATAGCCAGTTTTGAGACATAAGAAATACCATTGCAATACCATTTCGGTTTTTACACCAAGAGTAACCGACAAATCCTTGACAATGTTAAGAAAAGCTAAATCATTAGAGCTAACAAGCATACTATGTTGTGCATTTAGACATGGAAGAAGGATTTGGCGCTTGAATCAATTACCGCTTCATTCTTATAAATTTGCACCCGTACTGCTTAATAATTTCTCTTGAAATGGTACTGCAAGTTTTTTGCAATAAGTTTATAGGCACAAAATAACCGCGCAGTGGTATATCCTGGTTTATCTCTCTCATCGCTTTGGTGCATTTTGCCTGTAATTTGTTATTTGCATCGAAGCTCGAACATTTTTAATTGTGTTTTTAGTCGAGCATTGCTTAACTAAAGAAACGGAACCCTTTTATCTTTGATTCCCCTTAAAAATTATCCGCAGTTCCGTTTACACGGAAAACGAAAAAACAACACTAAACCTTGATTTGCTTATTCGTTAACACCCTTGGACTTCTTCGCATATGGCAGAAAGTGCAAAACTGAAGTGGCGCGAAGTTTGCTTCGATCAATCAAGCATATCTTTTTATACTACACCAGAAACGTTTATTGCAGTTGATCTAATGATTTTTGGTTGTCTAATCTTAATAAGTAATGTAATATACTTTGTAATCATACATACATCTTACCTTAACTCTGTGTTATATGCTGTCAGTTGTAAGACACCTTTCACACCCTCAAGAATAGCCTCCCACGCAAGCGAGTTTAGGGTACTTCTTCCCTCCCCACAAACGCCTGCTCAACCTAGGACAACAATCCTTTCCCATTGTTATATTCGAGAGGTAAGTGACCAATCAACGGTTTTTAAATAAAGTGTTGACAGGTTAAACACGACTGATAAGCTCGTGATAGTGTAAAAACGTGACCCAGAACCTGACCCTAAAGTTACTTTTTTCCTTCTTTTCTTTCCTTCGCTAAGGTTATGCAGTACACGGAGAATTCTAAAATCTGACTGAGTAAATCTTACTTTTGCCGCTCCGAGTCTAACATTTATTAGAGGTCATGAAGGTTTCTGAAAGTTTCATGCAGATCGCGTAATCATCGGGTTACCCTGCGGTCGAGGTCAGCTTTTTAGAATTTGGAAAGTACAACGTGATTGGCGGAAAGGAATGTTGTCCTCGGTTGAGCAGGCGTTTGTGGGGAGGGACGAAATACGAGCTCCCCTAGCCTGTGTGGCCGGCGTTCTAAGGGGAAGGGAAAGGGAGGAGGGGAGGTTCCTCTCCTTTCTTCCTCGCGCGCTCTCGCGCCCAAATTCCCCCTTCCCCTTCCTTTTCAATGCCTGCCACACAGGCTAGAGCTTCCCTAAAACGCTTGGGTGGGAGGCTACCTCAAGGACGAATGAGAGAAATGAAGCTAAATCAAAAAATGGTTGCTTTGGTAATTGGTCATTCGGGCACATGGAACAATGCAATGATTTACGTGAGTGAGCACCAAACAATAGATTTCCAATGCCCAATTCCCAATGCCCAAAACAACTTTTATATATAAACTGACAGTCACTGGTGAAAACGGTCTGGTCAATACCAGACAGAGTGGCATAGAGTAAATTCAACATGGCGTCCCTCGTGTTTTTATTCCAGGAGAAAGAAGAAAAACTGGAACCCTCCTAAGCGGCATTTGTTTGAATGTTCTGGACGTTTTACTATTCTTCTTTTCCCGCCTGTTCCTGTGGGATTCGTTTACTGCAATGCTTGCGTTTTGGTTTACCGGATGCGACCTTCAACTCACTTACGGGCTATGTTTGGAAGTAAATGCTATCCTGGCAAAACAGACTGGCGAGACTGGAAGGCTCCCACGGGGCGCACTTCATCATGAATGAATACCACTATTGAACACTTCAAAGTATTGCACTGGCTTCTTACTTGATAATCCGACCGGTCCATAGTTTTGTAGTTAGTTTTCTGTCCTTTTTATTTTTTAAAAGTAAGCATGTGCTTGATCCGAATAACAGTACGCACAACAGCAATCGTAGCAATAAACGAATATTTTGAGGGCAAAATAATTTAAAATAACACCCTACATGTAGACGCAGATCAAGAGCACATGTTGGTTGGAATATTTATGACTTTGGTTTGGTTGTTCAAGTAATTAGTGTACATGATAAACCGCTACAAACGATTAAAAAGCCCAGGGGTGCTTTCCATTCAACAAAAATTCTGCTTTGAAATTTCGGAAACTTCACGTGCTCATTGAACGGTACATTCCCGTTGCACAGACCTGACCCAAACCACCGTGCGTTCGCAGCAAACTCAGAATTACGCTCTAAAAGAGAAAAGTAAATACTGTTTATATCCTAAAGAACACTCGACTGCCGAAAAGGGGCGATGGAAAACTCATGGCGGAGAAATCCAAAATTTTTTCCATGAAAATAAAAAGTCAAAACACAAAGTTCTGCTTGACTTGTTTAGAAAACAATTTGTTTAATTTTTAGTAATCAACTAACAGCTCACTGATTTTTTAATTTGGGCGACCAACTTGGAGGCCCGGGCACCCTAGCTAAAATGTTTGGGAGCCCGAAGAGCTACTCGAAAATTTTATTCGGACGACCATCTTTTAGGCCTGGGAACCCCAGCTAAAATGCTTGGGAACCCGAAGGGCTCCCTGATAATTTTCCTTAGAGCAGAGTCGTGCCCCTAGCCTGTAGTTATTGGAAGTCTGATACATTACATGCTATTGTTGAATGTGGAAGTGCATTTATTGAGGATATTAGCGAAGCCGGAATGCAAATGTTAGTGAACTGCCCCATACTCTTAATTTATATGGTGGTAATATTGATGTAAGTTTTGTTTTGAGGATCAAAGGAACCCTTATCTGTAACTCATCATCCCGTGTATTTAACAGTACATCTCTGTCTCTCCTGTACACATTTGTTGTTGATACACTGCTCAACTTTCCAATGCCATTCAACATAATTGTTACTTATACCGACAAATCCCGCGTAAACGTCTTCAGGCGTCTTCTTGTTTCCTTTATAGACACAAGCATAATTCTTTAGCTTAGCTATATTTCTGGAATATCTTCTGCGCAAATCCCTTAATTTACGAATGGTCAGCGATAAATTGGTTACGCAAAAGTGAATGCCAGGGATCGAGACAGGGAATTTGTCCCGTTTCACGGATTTAGTCTTGAGAAATTTGATCCATGGGCTAATAACTGGAAGGCTCAACTCTCTTAACTTCCTGCAGGAGAAATATCAACATTCGTTTCTGTTACATTTAAAACGTTTTTACTGCAGTCAAAGGCAAATTCACTATTTACCATCCAAACCAGCCTACGATTGGTCGTTAGTAATCGCCGGTATTTTAGACTATTACATCACAAATTTGCCAATAGAATCTTGTTGAAAGGTACCATTTATCAATTAATTCTTGCGTCGCTGAGTTACAATCGCCCGTGTTTCACATTAAAATGGGAAATGCAATGACGGTTCGTTACAAGGTCTTACAACGCCACATCAGTTTTCTAGGCAAAGTAGGGTAAAAGATTGTCCGTCGTTTACGAATTGACCTGTCTAGCTGGCCACTCCTGACAAATAATTACGTATTATGTAAGCACTGACAGTTCGGCCCACCATTTGACCGGCGGTAACCACTTTCAACATTTTATGGGAATGATTCGTGAAATAGCGACCACTAGGGATGTAGGAGTTAGATGGCCGCTTACGGGAGCTTACCTATAAATAGCTACACATAAATACTGGGAATGCCCAAAACCTGTTTGTTAGTGTTTGGCTATACTGTTGTTTTGACGACTTTGTAATGTAATCCAGGCACAAGCATAAAATTCATGGGGTGTTTTGAAGTGTAACCAGAGTTTTATGTGAAAAACAAACAGTCAAACAAACAAACTCTGAAAATGATATAAATTCATTGTGACAAACAGAGATATGGAAAAAATTCAAGATAACAGAGGCAACTGATATTTCATTCGTATGTATAACGAGAGCGCAAAAGCAAAGCTCACATCTAACTCGTAAACCCTGAAAGTGTTCTCCGCCGCTTACGGGAATGTAAAAATACAGACTTTGCATGGGAGTTGAAACCGGGCACCGTTGGTAGAGCTTTCCTCTTCCATACGAGAGTGTCCGTTAAGAGAGCATCCTCTTCCCTGTGATGACCAGCTTGCCTTTAATTTCTTCGCTCTTTAACCCGTCCTGAAAGCCTTTCTATTCCAAACAAACGCCAATTCCTGTTATACCCTCAAACTTTCGCTATCAGAAGACAATTCTGCATCTGAAGGAGAATAGCGGCAAATGACCTGGGATCCAATATCAATGCTGAATTCCACTTCAGAATCGCTCAAGCTCGATTGAGCCAGCCACGACATATCTTCTGCGCCTTTCTCTTTTTTCATTTTTTCTTCACTATTCTTCTTCACTTTTCCAATATTTCTCGACTTCGTCTGCTGTGAGGTAGACGCTTGTTCGCCCAGGAAAGAACAAGACTCCAATTCCGTTCGTGAAACGTACGCCGTTATATGCAAAACACCTCTTTCGCTTTCTTTTATATTTTGCAAAGTCTTCCAAACGTTAAGATCGTGATTTTGAAAATTCTGGATCGGTGCTCCAATCGGCGGAATAACATTGTAGAGGCTGAGTCTTGATATGAAGCAGTGACGGAGAGCTCGAAGCATTGGTATCGGATTGACGATAACACTTTCCAAATTGTTTTTTGGGACAACGCGCGTACTCCTTGATAATATGCAAAGACTTCGAAAACGTAAAGAGGAATATAGAGAATTTCAATTTACATAAAATCTCATTCCCCTATGACGAAAATTGGAAGCCAAACAAATATTCACCTGATCTTTACCGACATTACGGTTTCGCTGGTCCTCGCTGACGCCTCATAACATGTTAATTTTACTCTAGAAGATTTTGTTTCTTACTATAAAATACCCTATCTACATGATTGGAGAACATGCTCAATCTCCGCATTTCTTCTTATAATTTACGTGGCAATTAAATTCTGACCCTCCCTGTATCTAGAACTACTGCTTCTGGCCTCCATTCTTTTCCTTATCATGCCTCTAAACAAAAGAAGTTACTGAGGGACTCAATGCTCACTAGTGTTTTTACCAACTTAAAGAAAAAAATAACTAGCCTAGATAGTAAACTAGAAGTTCTCATTGAGAAGGGAAGTGCTGCCGTGAGTAGCGATGCGAATAGGGCAAAGACAGTATGTAGAACAGTTGAACATATGAATTTTTTTCTTAAAGTCAATAACATAGAATTATGATGCACTCAGAGTAAAATATAAAAAAAATGAACCGATCACAATGACAAATATGCTTACATTCAGATACTGACTCGCCAAAGTTTCAACATGATTTTGTAAATCATTTTAACAACAGCAGTGCTGATAGACTGTTTCTTCATCGAACAATCATCGTGTACATGAAGAGAAAAGTAGCGAACAAATAACGTAAAGGCTAAAACTTCTTTATTCACTGGTCAGATAGACTTCTGGTTGTAAGACCCCTGGCTGTAAGAACCTCTGGTTGTAAGACCCCTGGCTGTAAGAACCTTTGGTTGTAAGAACCCTGGCTGTAAGAACGTCTGGTTGTAAGACCCCTGGTTGTAAGCACCTTTGGTTGTAAGAACCACTCGTTGTAAGACCCCTGGTTGTAAGAACCACTCATTGTAAGAACCCCTGGTTGTAAGGCCATGGTTGTAAGAACCCCTTGTTGTAAGACCGCTGGTTGTGAGAAAACCTGGTTGTAAGAACCCCTGGTTGTAAGACCCTGGTTGTAAGAACCCTAGTTGTAAGACTCCTAAATGTAAGAACCCCTAGTTGTAAGACCCCTGGTTGTAAGTACCCCTGGTTGTAAGAACCCCGGTTGTAAGAACCCCTGGCTGTAAGACCCCTGGTTGTAAGAAACCCTTGTTGTAAGACCACTGGTTGTGAGAAAACCTGGTTGTAAGACCACTGGTTGTAAGACCCCTGGTTGTAAAAAGCCCTGGTTGTAAGAACCCTCTTTTTAAGACTCCTGAATGTAAGAATCCCTAGTTGTAAGATCCCTGGTTGTAAGAATCCCCGATTGTAAGACCACTGGGTGTAAGAACCCCTGGTTGTAAGACCACTGGTTGTAAGAACCCCTGGTTGTTAGACCACTGGTTGTAAGACCCTTGGTTGTAAGAACCCCTGGTTCCAAGAAACCCTGGTTGTAAGACCCCTGGGCCCAGTTGTTTGAAGGCCGATTAACGCTTAACCCAGGGTTAAATTTAACCTGCGTTTCTTTTTCTTGTCTTCTGAAGGATTTTCAAGGATAATATTCTCTGTTATTTTGAGAGCTTCCGATCATAATCTTGTAGACAAAAAGAATTAAAACTGAAATGCTTTTTAAGTTTTCAAATCTGAATTAAAATCTCGCACTAACCCTGGGTTATCTTAACCCAGCTTTGAACAACTCAGCCCTGGTTGTGAGAACCCCTGGTGTAAGAGCCCTGTTGTAAGACCTCTGGGTGGATGATCCCGTACGAGAGAAAGGAAATAAGAGAATTTTCTTGGATCCAAAAATTTTATATGAATTTAATGTTGACCTTCAACATGTACACTAGTTAGGAGATGTAAATTACTAGGGTTAATCTCCTCTGAAATACAGGCTTTTTTAATTGCTACTTTTTGATAAGCGGGAAACTACTTGCAGTCTAGGAAGCTGGGGGAGTACCATCTTTAAGCTCTGTAGCATAAAGTATGGTTTATCCAAATTTGTTTTTGGTTTGTAAACTACAGATCCTCTTTGAACAAAAACTCTGCAAACACATTCCCTATACGTATTTCCTCAAAGGTGAATGTCACCCCATGACAGTCCACAACTTCGTCTCCTTCGAACCCAGAAAAGGCAGAGAGATCCGGCATATTATGTGCAACAGCAATACAATACTTAACATTTCTCCTCAGGACTAGGAGCTCATCAAATAAAACATCAAAGCCATGATAGATGTGGCCAATATTTCTCTGCACATCCACCTTATAGGACCCAGTTTGGGAAAAAAGTAGCGAACCAGTAGTGATTTCATCACCAACAAAAACCTTTACAGTCGCTGATACTCTAGCATATCTGTCACGCTCTTCAAAAAATATAGAGACTCCATGCAACACTATGTTCTTGTCTACAGTTAAATTGATTGGTTCAAATGTAGCAGGAACATTAGAAGAACTAAAAATATCAACATACTTATGGTATCTGCAACATCGTAAAGGGGGTCCCTTTCTTTGTTTTTCTGAAAATCCATGCAGAAGCGGAAGAGTAGGATCGTCAAATTGTGCGACAACATTGCTGGCTTCTTCCTGCGTTAAAATTTTGGTGACTGGAACAATCTCCATAAACTCTCTCTGTTCCATGAGTGGAAAACGCAGGTTTTTCATTACCTCTTCCCCAAGTATTTCCCTCTTGACAGAGCCTTCTGGTTTCAGATTTAATCTATTGCATTGATGTTCTGCCCAGCCATCGACAGCTTGAAATAACTCGACCTCCCTGATATTCAATGTGTCCCTTTCCACTAACTCTTGCAGAAGAGACTTCTCAATTCCAAAGAATTCATTTGATTTCACCACGCGCATTGTCAGTTTGTCAACATAGTCCCAACAAAAATTCAACAGGTGATCATTTGAAAATTTCTTAGCGTGTTCCAAGACTCCAAGCACATTCGACGAGTCCAGATTATTCCCTAAAAAGACTGCACATTTTTTGGAAAGTCGAGGAATCATGTATTTGGCAGCAAGATATGCCACTTGCATCACGTTATTTTCGGTTAAGGAAACTTTATCGGTGTACAGGAATCGCAACAATTCAAACATACCGTCATAGTCACAGTCAGGCAGATTGATTTCTTCTTTGAAGTCTGCCATTTTGCCACAGAACATGGCAAAAAATACAGGGCTTCTGATTGCCAACAAAAACTTGTGAGCTGGGATCGCTATCCTCCTTTTTTTCCGGTCACTGCATTCGCCATATTGGGGCGAACGAACAACAAATTTAACATCACTCAAAATATCATTGTTGAACAAAAATTTGCCTCTCTGTTGGAAAGCCTTTGGGAACTTGTCTTTCTCCGTATCCATATCCATCCATGGGTTATCGTCATAGAAATCCAACTTCAATACTGTGCGGAACATGATGTTTGCTCGAATGTTAATCCACGATTAAAGTTAAAGGGCGCTAACACCTATTGTGAGGCGACCAAAGCGCGGGAAAGTTGATCCGGGATCTTCGCATTCTCGTCCCTCAGCCACTCGGCATATTTGTAACCGACCACGTGACCAAGAAACGACGGGCTCTGGGGACGAGAAAGGGATTTCGGCTGCCTCGTTCACGCGTGGCTTGTCTCATCACGCAACGCTCCTGCTGTGCGTGACGAGACATACAAGGCGCAAGAGAACAAAAACGTGCGAAAACATTGGCGCTTTTTCAGGTTCCTCCCTCCGTTCTTGTGGAAACCGTTGTTATTCGTCCCAGGCAGGCTCAGATCCTTAAAGGTAGGGTAAAACGGACAACAAAAACGTTCAACTTCATTGTAACATAACTGCAGAAGGAGTTAAAAAGCGATGTTGCTCGTTTTTCCACCCACTTTCAATTCACTCTTGCATCAAATCAGGTTGTTGCAGGTTGCGAAAAGTTGTTGTAGAAAATAGTTCTACTTTTTGCAACATACTCTTTACGCGCGTGTTGGGCGTTTTACAGCCCTAGGCAAACTTGTTTTGCAGCAAGTGACTAACTCCTGCAGTTAATTTAATCCTAACTCTGACTCCCGCGTAATTTTTATCCAATCAGATGTCGGTATTCACACAACTTGCAGTATAAATTTTTTCTTTGCTGGGAGACAGGTTTGAACGTGGGTAGTAAAGCGTGCAACATCGCTATTCAACTCGTTTTGCAGCTGCTGCAATGTTGCAAAACACGTTGTACGTTTTCGTTCCCCGTGTAAACATACCTTAACAGGCACCCCCTTTTTTAAACTGAAATAAATTGGTTTTGCCAACAAAAATAGTTCATAATATTGGCAAAACCCTTGTTTATAGGGTTGATACCATGGGAAGACAAGTACGAGCTTAGCGCAAAAGGAGATTGAAGAGTGAAAGGTGCAGCCTTCGGCTTTCTTGGCTAAATTACAGCAATAAAAGTAACCGCTTTGGGGAAAACCCCTTCGGGTCAGGGTCTAGGTTAAATTTATTAGAATAAAATAATACATGAGGCACACTTAAACACATCTGATTGGGTGCTACCACTGTCTTTTTGTTCCACAGTACTGGCAGTATACTTTATTCTACTGGTAAATGACACTGTTCACTGAGACTTCCATGTGATATAAAATACCATATTTCCTCAAATAAGCCTTCCTTCCATTAATGGCCTCCCTGGAATAATTATCCCCCCTTCGATGAAAACATTTTAAAAAAATCGCCTCCCTCGACTAATCGCCCGCTACCACTATAGGTAACCCACTATTGATACCCATAGCAGTAAATCTGGAGGATGAGTCTGAAGTGGAGTTTGATTCAGCAAAACTGATCACTGACCATGCCGAGGATATTGACAATAAAAATTAATCAAGGAACCAAATTTGGAACAATTGAAAAGCCCATGTTCAGTTTCTTTGATGTGATTATTTTTTTATTTCATGGGAAAATACAACAAATTATTTAGGGCACGACTTCCAGTGAACAATATCTGAAAATAATCGCCCCCCTTGAATAATCGCCTTCCCTTGAATAACCGCCACCTTTTAGTGTGAAAAAAAATTGTCTCCGGCTATTATTCGAGGAAATAAGGTACAAATGAGAAAATTTGCTTCTTAATTATTAAAAACAAGTTCAATATAAATATCCAAGTAAGAGTATTGCAATTTTTCAAAGCATAATCAGTCTAGATATATCTCAAGGAAGCCAAGTTTCTTTTTTCAGGGGAGAAATTTATAAATTACATGGCTTGATCAGTTTTCTGTGAAGTAAAATATCTTCTACCTCTAAGCATATGTCATAAAGTTGAGGAAAGTGTGAGAACTAGTTCATCTAAACACGACCTGTAGTTTATTCTATAACCAGACTTTTAAAGTCCGAGCACTCGAGCTTTAAAGTTGGGAGCTCAACAAGAATCTTGACAAATCGCAAGAAAATTTATTATAGTTTTTGAAAACATTTTGTGAATCACATTGGATCAGTACACGTTTCTGGAAAACTGCCTAACTCCCTCTCCCCGAAGACTTAGGGCAAAATGTTGGCTTGGGGGGGGGGGGGGGGTGGGTAGTTTCCCAGAAACGTATTAATAATGATCCCATTTTTTTAGGAACCAAAAAAATGCTCCATTCCTGAAAATAAAAGGTCATGTCTTTAAAGTATAAACTACTTCCTTTAACTGATACTTGATTTTTTGTAGGATGTGCTGATTTCTCGGACCTTACCACATAGGATTTGCGTAACCAAATATGCAATGCATTATGCTTAGGGTGTTTACCAGAAAGGAAACCATGTATATCCCCTTGTAATAGCTAATCTAATCACATATAGTTCATCACGTATATAAGCACATTGATTTACCAAATAAAATTAATGTAGTAGTAGAGTGACCGCTTGAGGCATTGATCCAATCTCGAGTTAAGGCAACAATAGCTATTTATCGACTTAGAACTACATGTAACAGGCCACGTTTAGATGAGCTAGTAGGGATCACACTTTCCTTAACTTTACTATACATAGTTAACAGAGTGGAATGGTTATCAGACAATTAGACTCCTTAAGGTGGCTTGACTGGATTTTTTAGGGACCATACCTCCCTCGGCATTAAAAAAGATAACACAAAAAGGTTACCACAGGTGCACTGTATAAAGATGAAAATTTGTTGTGATCCATGTTTTATTGACATCAGAGTCACCATGGCAACATAATGACGCCATTACGTTTTTTACTTGCCTTTGTGTTTCTCGGTACTAGGAGTTTTTTTTCAGAAATCGCTTAGGGAGCTTCCCGGGGGGTGGGGGGGGGGGTACTGCCATATATGGGCTATATCGGTATGTGCCGCGGTGAAGGGAATGGTTTTCAAGGAGTCTACTCGGGGAAAGGGTATA
>BOPM01000668.1:125904-134027 GCA_022179025.1 Porites australiensis | reverse complement strand
TTATTTTGCATGAAATTGAAATGAGAACTGATAATGTGACCGCCATTCGTAAACAGACCTTTGAAAATTTCCCCATTTTGTATTTCACGGCAAGTTTTTCAATATTACTGAATTATTCCCACTTCTTAAAGATGTTCCTGAGGATTCATGCAACTCTCACAATTTATGTTACGCAACAACGCCACTCGTGAGTTTGTCGTGTTTGGGTGAATTGGCAAAAAATCAAAAAATTAAAACACCGTGAAAGCAGCGCCTTGACGAGTTTTACCGGCTATGCGAAAAAGTGGGTGAAAAAAAACAAAACCAGTATGTTCAAACAAGTTTTGTCAGGAGCCGTCGAAGTGTATAAACCAGTAAATGTTGGCTGACTGCGTTTGCTTGAAAACTCATTTGTTTATTACTGTATTACGGCGACGGGTAAAAATTCGGCCGTGGGTGGTTTTTCCTACACTGAATTTAGTTGTAACCCTTCGCCTACTGTCTTCCCCATTTATAGTACACAGTTCATGACAGTTTAGACTGAAGTCTATGCGAATATCAACATTGAAATTGGCATACAACGCCGTGGAAGAAAATGCTCGGCTTTTTGCCCTTGCGATCGAAATTTCAGGGGGTTCATTTAAATACCGGAAATACTGTGTCGAAAATAAGAACACTTTGTAGGAAGTTTGATTCAAGATTCCTTTCTACTGGTCAACTCTCTTCAAATTCCCAGGACTCAAGGTAAGAATGAGAATATATATGTATATTTTTTTCTCTCCTTTCATAGAACCAAATGTTGGTGTTTTAGTTCATATTATCGGTACAATTGTTTGAAGTATAGATCTTTTTGGACTAAAAAACCTTAGAAGACCTTAGAAAAAGACCTTAGAAAAATATTGTGAAGTGTAAATTTTTACCAGCATTCGAAGCAAAATACTTTTATGTTTAAAACTGAAGGATCTCAGTACTGATCTCGATGAAGAGTGATCGTTTCCAACGTTTCTATACAATTCTATGCTAAATTCCACACGGGTTTTAACTAAAGATAAGCGCGACTTAACGATCTCGTCACAGAGTAAAGCCAGATTTGAGATATGAAACTGGTTAGTTAAACTTTGTTTTTTTTTTCTTTTTTGCATACCAAATTTGATAACAATATTATTTGTCTTCGGGCTCAGTTTTTTGTCAAACAAACTAAGACACATCACGCGCGATCTCGGTTTTACTCCACCTTCAAGCTACTCCAAGAAGGTCTATCATTTGTTGGTGCAATTGTCCCTTTTCAATTTCATTGACAACTGGTTATCTTGCAGAATAAATGCAAAAGACATGGGCAGTTTTCCGTGACAAGGAAACAAAACAATTTTTTTCAACTCCGCTATAAAGGCAGTTCTGCACGTGAATTCGTCGTATAAAATGTAATTTAACCAGCTGAATGTCTTGGTCCTTAATTTCTTTTACTCTGTATAAGAGCGCCCGAAGTTTAATCCACGAAAAGGACTGTAATACATTGCGTGACTGTGTTTTGCTTTCATCGATGGGAGGACACACACACAACGCATTTCAGCTGACGTAATACTGTTTATAAACAAACCCATTCACATACCCGAAAGGCCAATAAAATGGCTATATTTGTCTTGACCCTTCAATTAAGTCGAAAATGAGACAGCAGTAAACCGGCCTTGCCTGTTTAACGGGATAGTAGGACGCTGATGTACGTGATGTTGTCTAAAACTCTTGAATTTTACTCAACGCTCATCGCCTTGCACGAAATGTCATTTTTAGAAACCATTTGGTGCCCAGACGAATTTTTTGCTCCGTGTCAACTGTCCGCAAACCTCGTATTTTCGAAAAACGTCTGATAAATACAGGAATCTCACTTTATAAAATCTGAAAAAAGGGACTGCACTAGATTGTTGAGAGATCCGCTTGACTTAACCCTTTAAGTCCCAATAGTTATCAACATCAATTTTCTCCCAACAATATCCATACAATGTCAAGAGATAAGGTTATGAGAATTAACAGAATGATTGCATAAGCGAAAATGCTTTGATCTTTATCAATTCATGAAAGAAATGTATAGAGATCAGTGTGGAGAATTTGTATGTGGATATTGGGGCTTAAAGGGTTAAGAACATTTCTGCTAACCAGAGGAACTGGGAACGAGGTTCGTCTGCACGGTTTGCACGCAGGCTCAACACGCAGTTTCACGTAAAATCAAGTGTTATCAAATCCGGGCGACATCCGGGCACCAGAGAGACAGATTGCACCCCGCAAGTTTTTGAAGTGATGTAAAATAAGATGAGAATAGCGCGACATTTCTCTTTCGCAAATCGAAATTGTTTCGTAATATGAGTTGGGCATTACGTAGCGTTTTCGGGAGCACCCAATCAATGGGCACTGTCGACACAATCGATAGGCCCCAGGCCATACTGGTTTCCCTCTTTTAAAAACCCTAGGGTGAAGTCGCAACGAACGTAGATCGGGAATTACTATATTCCTCTGTGTATGAACAAAGTGGGCTAAATGCACCCTGGCAGTATCCTTTATGATCACTCCGAAAAGATGATAATTCAGAGGGGTTTTTTGATTTGTTGCAGCCATAAACCGCTGAATAAGCGTCTCAGAGAAGATGCAGAAGTGGTTGTTATTGGCGGTGGAGCCTTGGGTACTAGTATTATCTATCACCTGGCAAAAGGTGGAATGAAAGATGTGGTTTTACTTGAGAAGTCAGAGCTCACAGCCGGCTCAACCTGGCACTCGGTAGGCTACTTTAACACCAGCGATAAATGGACCTTTATCGGCATGGGAGATTTCAATTGAATGGCAACACCATAGGTTTTCATCCGCACTCTCTCATAGAACCAACCTTCTCAAACTCATCAATAATTCATAAAGAAAATACAAAGGAATGTGTAATGAGTGTATGGAAATCAGATGAAAAACTGCTCATTTCTGCATCCTTAATTTCTCCTTCTAAAATCATTTTGTTTGAGAAGTAATATCAAGCATTCGACGGAGTGTTTCATCACCAGATGAAATTCCTCGAAGTTCGTCAAAAATACTCTGCTGCGCGTCGTATTTTCAACTCTCTTCTCGGTGTTTCATCCGGTGGTGAAACACTGAATCTCATGCTTGATGTAATACCTGAAGCACAAGACGGCAAGGATGTTCCCCTTCCACTCTTTAATCATTTTCTTTGAGTCTCTCTAAGACGCACATTTAGAGCAGGTACCCACGGGGTGTGTACAGAGGGCGGGTGGGATTGCGCCACATTCGAATTTCACTTCATCCTATTGCTGATCAGAAGGTGGACGAAAAGCTGTACTCTCACTCAATCTTTCCTTTCTGGTCTGACGGGGTTACTAGTATTCTCATCGTCAATTGAGTTTCCGTTTTTCTTGCAGCTCGGCGTTACTTCGCATTACAATCCAGTTGTGAACATGAAGCCATTAACACACTACAGCATGTTGTTATACAAGCAACTTCCACAGGAAACTGGTCAGGTGAGTTCGGGCGGTGAGGGGGGAGGGGGGGGGGGGTTATTCCTTATATTTGCCTTGCCTTATAGGTATATGCCATCCCAAAGGGTATGGGTTTGCACCGTTTTGGTCTGAGAACGGATATAGACTTTACCCATTTTGGTCTGAATTCTGGTAAGGTTTCCGGGGGAACTACGGGAGTTTATAAACGTGTTTGTCTTTTCAATTGGAAATGAATAAGAAAGAAGAGTAATATGCCAATTCGAAATGGATTAATCTTTTTGTTGGCATTCTAATAAGTAATAATGACAAAATTTCTGCTTACGCCAGGTCTGAAAACGGGTATGGATTTTAGAGGCCTGGTCTGAAAACGGGTGTGAAAAACGACAATCTTTTGGTCTGAAATAGGATCGGGATTTGGAGAACCAAACAAATTCGCAGGAATACCCCTGGGGGAATATACACCTGTTTATGGTTAGTTTTTTTGCAATATCCTCGATTTCATGAGGTTCTAAAAAGTTGCATCCCTTCCACCAAGGGATAGCACAACCCAATTCAAGCTTCTTTGACTACTTTGTCTCAACGAACGTGATGCGAATGCGTCAGAATCCTGCAGTTGTTTCTTTCTTCACTTTCATATCACGGAGGATTTTGTGAATTATTTTTCTCTTTTTTTTGTATCTTTTTTTTTCGGTTGTTAGGACGTAGGGTTTCATATGTGTGGCAGTATAAGAATATGCACAACTCCTGAAAGACTTGACGAGGCAAAGTATCAAATGCAGAGGCATGGCTGGATGAAGTCACCACAGAGGATAATTACAACAGAAGAGGTCACCAAGGTTCATCCGCTTCTCAATGTAGATGATGTACTTGGAGCTTTGTACTTTCCTGGTAAGGAATCATTAATTAGCATAGACGCTCTTTTTCTATTCCATTGGTTACACGGCTATGTGGGTCGCGCTTTTCGATGCTGTGGGGCTTTTGACTTGGAGACGACACATGAGGGTCTCTTTCGAGTCTCTCTCGCAGTTTCCTGTTTGGCCTCTCTCTTTTGCCTTCTCTTCCCTTTACTTGGCTTGGTGCAATAGTAAACGTCCATTGTGGTATAATCACAGGCGGCCCAGACTCTGAAGACCATCTGAGCTAGGTGATTTGCCACTGTCCTTATCCTTTATTTAGAGCTACATGACACTCTTTTGCGGAGTCTTTTTCGTTCGACTTTGAATTTATAAGAGAATGTATGAGAATAAAGAAAATACGTCCTAAAATCTTTAAAATGGCCTTAGAAGCAAAGAAACAGTAAATAACAAAACAAAAACACAAGGTGTGTAATTTTCATTTCTATTTTTGTCAAACAATGGAATCACTTAGGACGTATTTTGCTTATTTTCATACATTCTCTTAAATTCAAAGTCTAACGAACTCCCAGAGAGTCTGGGTATAATCATAATCAAACTTATACGCAATTAGTTTACTTTTCATAAATCGCGTTTTCAGAGGATGGCTACATTGACCCATATTCCTTGGCCCAGGCCCTTGCAATTGGAGCGCGGATGTATGGGGCCGAGATATACATGCCTGCACCAGTCACTGGACTCAATCTCAGATCTGATGGAAGATGGGATGTGCTCACCCCACACGGGACGATCAAAGCAAAACAGGTTGTTAATGCGGCAGGTAACGGAAATAGAAATTAATATCAATTTACTCTTGATTGGTTCTTAGTTACAGCTATAACAATAACAAATTCTGTTAAATCAGGAAAACGTCTGTTTAGTTAGGCTTGAACAACACCTTTTATCCAGATTGCTCCGAGCGTTTTGAAGATCTCATATGGTTCGAAGTGTCGGATGAGGCACGAAATGCTCTAAATGTCATTTTATTTGGGTCAGGTAATTGGAGATTCTCCCCAACAGGTCAAGTGTGTTCTTCCATGACTGTGTGGCTCTGAACAGAACTGTTGTTAACATTAAGTGACGTAGGCTCAAACCGTTTACAACTGGGATGTTCGTTCTGCCCCAGCTCGTAGCTCCACGGGTCTACCTTACAGTTATACCTTAACTACAACACTAAAACAAGAACTGCGTACTTAATCTAATCTTGTCTAGGAAGTGTTTGGTTGTTTGTAGCATGTAAAAATGCAGAACGATCACTTGAAATTGAACTTTATTCGGCAATATTGCTTATCAACAAATAACGTCTTCCTTTTTGTTTCTCGTGAAGGTTTTTGGGGGCGAGAGATAGGACGCATGGTGGGAACCGAGCTTCCCTTGGGCGTGGTACATCATCAGTACATGGTAACTGGAACAATTCCTGAAGTAGCCAATTTAAAGAAAGAACTTCCTTTCATGAGAGATTTGGAGGGTTCAGTTTACACTCGCCAGGAGAGACAAGGGATTGCAGTTGGGGTCTATGAGAGTGCTGACAAAATGAAGATGAAAGATGATTGGTAAGTTTTAGGAGCTTAGGAGGTTTCACTCTGTCAGCAGAGTCTTGCTGTTGCCTGCTCGATTTGGCGTTTGAAGAAAGTCTCTGCATGAATCGAGTAAGATTTTTGTTGATAGTTGCTGGGTCAGATCTGCTTGGGTCAAATCAGGCATGTAATTAATCTCTATGCCTATTTTCTAGGTGGGATGCGGTACCTGAGGGTTTCGGAAAGGAATTATTCGAAAGTGACTTGAACCGAATCAGCGATTACATGGAATACTCCATGAAACGAACACCTGTGCTCGCAAACGCTGAAATTACAAGTGTTGTATCAGGTCCCATTACCTACTCACCCGACGCTATTCCCCTGGTTGGTCCCGATGCACGGGTTCCTAATATGTGGCTGGCCCTCGGGACGGGTTACGGTATTGGTCTGGCTGGTAGGTTCATTCAGACTTTAATAATCACCACATTCAAATCCTGCTGTATTAAGGTAATACAAATTGACCATACAGCGTAAAACAGTTTAAAGCTAAGGAAATTCTCGGGCTGTTTTTTCTTTGCTGGTTTCCTCAGTGGTCGATTTGCGCGCGATCCACCTTAAGATCATTTCCACACTGGCAAAACACACCACCAATTTATTAAGTAAGGCTTGCACATATGTGGAGAGCCCTTAATCCTTTGATTACGCAAAGCTCTTGTCGGGTCGTTTAAGTTTTAGTTGCAAAATAACTTTGAGATCTTTGTCGGCCCAAGATAAAGCAAATGGAGCGAAAGTTATTCTGCGAAGTTAACTGTCATGGAAAGCTAATGTAGCCTGGTGCTCATCTCATCTTGTTTTATACTCGATAAAAATTATTCCATCTTTGAACTGCATTTTACAGGTGGTATCGGCAAATACTTATCTGACTGGATGATTGAAGGAGAACCGCCTTTCGACATCATTGAATGGGAACCTAATCGCTATGGTAACTGGGCCACGAGAGAATACGTTTTGGCAAAGGTTCGAGAGACGTATGGTCTGAACAATGAAATGAGTCATCCTAAGGTAGAAAGGTGGGCTGGCCGACCTGTTAGAACGAGTGGTATCTACAAGGTAAGTCTTAACGGAAAGTTCTTTTTCTCGAACCTGTTCGACTAAAGGAGATCACATTTCCAAAGTGTACATTCAATATTTTTAAACACTTGGTATGACCTCGCTTGTCCACACTGACGAATGCTAGATAGTTTAGCCTTTTCTCCGGTTAGGTCTTCACAGCAAGAAGTTGAATTTGTTAATGTCGTTTAACAAAGTTAAACGCAATATTGTATCACACGTAGTCATTATATATAGAATGGCATTCATTATATAATAGTGACTTTTCAGATGCTAACAGACAACAAATTAACGAATCAATTGTAAAGAACGAAATAATTCAGCCAAAATATATCGAAAATATACGACTGCGTGTACGAACGTTATCCGGACGCAACAGTTTACTCCATGACTAGAAAAACGAACGAACAGTAAACCAGGCAAATTTTGAATCATATTCCTGGTAAAGATGATGAAAACAAATCCAGTGAAACAAGCTTAAAAGTTTAGACAAAGTTTCAAAAAAAGAAGTAAAATTTCTCGACAACGCCTTTTTGTATCTTTTTGCAGAGGCTGTGTGAGCGTGGCGCGCAGATGGGCATGCGCTCTGGTTGGGAGCAGCCCAACTGGTTCGCACTTGATGATGGTGAGCCAGGTTATAAACCCAGTTTTCGACGGACAAACTGGTTCGAGCCCGTTGGTCGAGAATGTGATCTGGTCCTGAATAAAGTTGGCGTTATAGACCTGTCTCCTTGTGCTAAAATTGAGGTGACAGGAAGTGGCGCTGGTTCTTTTCTAGATGTGATTTTTGCCAATGAACTACCCAAGGTAAGATAGTTATTTTTTATTGCTGGAAAAAATTCAATGAAAACACAGAACTTATGATGGCTTTTTTTAGTATGGTTGGATTCTATGCTTCACCTATTTACAAAAAAAGTTAATTGCGTTCTGTTGGAGGGTATTCCAAATACTGATATAACTTTGCCTTGAAACGTTATTTCTTTAAACAAGACAAGTACATTCGGCGTTGCAGTTGGACACTAGGCTCGATTTCCGTCTCACTCTTGGTTCCGGTCTTGTTTGGACTGTTCACAGCTCCCTATTTTGCCGTAAGATCGTCGAGATCAAGCGCTTTACTTTGCTTAGAGGGCGGCCAT
>BOPM01000668.1:118404-120904 GCA_022179025.1 Porites australiensis | reverse complement strand
CTCACTTTGCGCTCGAGAGAGGGCTTAACCCTCTTCGAGAAAAAAATATGGTGAAAAAAGGACAATAGGGAGGTTTAGCGTCGAAGACGGCGACGGCAGCGAAAAAGGTCACTTTGAAAAGGCATTCGCGTTTTTTCAAACATTGTCGCGTTTATTCCAATGCGCTGAAAATGTCAAATGTAGGCGAATTTCCCTAGCGTTGATTTCTTGGCGACCGCAGTCAAGTTTAGAAAGAGAAAGAAAAATTCGTCGTCGCTTGTTTACGTCCTCCATAAAGAATGAAATCAGGCATTTTCACGTTGTAGTGGTGCAGTGACGCACGTGCAAAGTTGTTGTTTGGCTTAACAAACCCATTGCTTTTTTCGGCGTTTTCGTTGCCGTCGCCGTCGTGGTTGCTAAAGCTCCCTAATGAATCTTCCGGGGAGTCTATTTTTTGAGAAGTTGTCCTCGTGGTCGTCTTAGTTTTCGATCTAAAGGTCACTATTTACTATCGGTTGAGTATGTTTTAGAACTTGGGAGATTCAAGCTACGAGTCAGTTCATCTCGATGCGTGAACGTAATCCTCTGTTTGGTTAAGACATGTTTCTGTTAGACATCTGCTCTCTCTAATAAAGGCTGACGCTTTCCTTTCGTTAATGGAGAATCTCGTGGAATGTTATAATAACCGTCATCAGTATACCTACTGCTTGAAATATGTGAACCGATAAGTGGAGTTATAATGTAGTAGCCCAGCCCGCGACCAATCACAACAGCTATAAAGAACCACGTGTTGTACGTCATAGCGATCAACATCAGGAAGTAACCGAACAAAAGTTCCACCACAGACATGAACGTCTTTGCAAACTGCATGATAATGTCTAGCCTGTAGAGGAAAATAAACAATTAATTTCAAATGAAGGCAGGTCTTCATTACAGACGTTTTCTTCGGGTGCGCGAATATTTCTGCTCAAGTAACAGCCACGTGGGATTTTAAACAAGTTGAGGGGATTTGGGCGAGTCTTCCTCTATTACAAAATCAAAGATGGCGGCCACACAACCTAAAAAGTAGCTTCCGCCCGCCTCCAAAATACGCGTGATATGCTGGTTTAATGGAGCCCAGCTCCCTTAATGGACGATTAATTAAAACAGACGACGCCCAAAAGGCTGTATAGCAGCACTAAAAAATGGTTGTTTGCCATAATCGTAGATTTGCTCTCTATAATTTTTTAGCATACCAACCCCGCAGAAACCGCTTCCCCACCCTTTTCTTAGCGATATTTTCGTTATTGGACAGGATAAAATGGATGAGCAAAAATCCTCTACAAGGCCCCGAAATCAAGGATGAAGCGAAGCACAAAACGTGTCATTTTCTCATCCTTTATTTGGGGGGAGGGGAGGTGGTCTAAATATTCTGTCTATTTTGCCGGCCAAGAATGTAAATTGTCACAACTTGTTACCACTTAGATGGTATTCTATTTCTACGACTTCTATCGTACTAGCAATAAATCTTTGAATCTCACCTCGACAAGATGTAAATTATGCTATTGGACAACGGATCTTGCCAACGCCATTTCATATAGGATCGCAGCGTTACGTGGAGTCCTTTCAAACACTCGTACAGGACGGCCAGAGCAAGAACTGCCACAAGTGATCCACTAATATCTAGCAATTCCAAAAAGGCAGGTCATATAAACAGGGTACCAAAGAGTAAGAGATGATGACGTACCCTAT
The DNA here is from genome assembly GCA_022179025.1 of Porites australiensis. Taxonomy (NCBI): domain Eukaryota; kingdom Metazoa; phylum Cnidaria; class Anthozoa; order Scleractinia; family Poritidae; genus Porites; species Porites australiensis. The sequence continues at coordinate 119,194 of BOPM01000668.1, read as the reverse complement.
CTACTCGAATAAACGCAGCCCTTCGGGAGCAGAGTGCTTCGGGAGAAAGATGTTAATAAGCACCCCTCCCGAATGAGCGCCGTGGCCCTGATATAATCAAAATAACCAAATTCAAGCACGTTAATTCTATATTTAGTTCTAATAGGGAAGATGATAATACCGTATTTAACGCAATTCTTTATCGTGTCCAACTTTCAAATAAAGGCCACTCTCAAATAAGCGCCGCACTTGAGGCGTGTAAAATTTAAAAAGCGCCGCGGCGCTTACTCCAGTAAATACGGTTCTGCTGTAGAAACTGGGTATTGCTTTGAACAATCCTGATCTTTATAACGGAACACAACGAGCCAGCATGTGAACAGGCGTTTTTTAAAGGACTTGAAATTAAGTAAAATGCCAGGGTGAACTTAAGCGTGTTAAGAGCGAGTGGAAATGGGGAGATGGGAGTAGGGGGGAGGGGGGAAGGAGGAGGAGTAGGCATTGACTCCTTTTCGCATTCCATAGTCTTCAAAAAGGCTAGTCCGACATTGCTGAAAATCTGCTTGAGGTTTTATCCAATGCAAAGCATGTGCACAAAAAATAACACAGGAAGGATTAACACGGTCGGTTTCTAATTTTGATTTGACGGTGTGACCTACAATAGCTCCTTGTTTCGACTCCTTCCCATCTCCCCCCCCCCCCCCCCCCCCCCCCCCCCCCCCCCCCCCCCCCCCCCCCCCCCCCCCCCCCCCCCCCCCCCCCCCCCCCCCCCCCCCCCCCCCCCCCCCCCCCCCCCCCCCCCCCCCCCCCCCCC
>BOPM01000668.1:96958-114769 GCA_022179025.1 Porites australiensis | reverse complement strand
TAAATAACCAGACTACAGGATTATACTTATGGATTTAGTATGTTTTCAGTGTTTTGTCAACGTATATGATTCGTGCATAACGCCGAATGCATGATGCACTTTTCAAAGGAGGTCAATTAAAAAAGGGACCATATACTTAAATGCCTTGGCGTTCAGTTATAAATAGCGTTATTGATTATCTTCTGGGTATAAAGAAATGGGAGTCGCCTGAGGCGATATTCGGCTCATTTTCACAGTACGGTTGGATACGGTCTAGTCTGTGGAGAAAACCTTAAGTTTAATAGTCAAGTTTATGTCTCCATTTAAATCCAGCATCTTCCTCTTGTATGGTTTTTCAAGACCTTCCAAATGTGGCTTTGGTTATTTTATGTGGTGGCGAGGAAGTAAAAGAATGTAAAAGCTTGAAAAATATGGACAAAGCGAGGCCTTAAGAATCGGCAAAGGTTCCACCAGAAAAGAGACTGATTTCCTTCACGGAATCTCCAGTGAATCTCATCCAGTTCTATTAGCGATTTTCCGCACCTTATATGATTATATTAAATGTACAGGCATCGCTTATTCAGGTATATATGATACTTGCATTTGGGAATTTAGATTTGGATAGTACAGCATGAACATTGGTAATGAGTTAATCGTAAGTTTCCCGCAACTGGGCTTTACTCATAGAAAAATCCATCGGCTTAGAGCTTAGAAAATTATAAAACGTTCCAAAGCTAACTTTAACTGACAGGTCACTTACCTCAGCTTTTCCTTTCGCGAGAGTCAAGAACAGGCAGCAAAAAACTGTAATGCTCGACCGGTAGACAGACCTTGCTTTAACTTGACTCAGTAGCCAAACCTTCCGCGAGTTACTACGAGCAACGAATTCAATCTTGGTTCTCCGCCAAATATCCGCGTTCTTATATTTAGTGGATTTATATTGTTGACACAGTATACTAAAACACGACACCGTTTTGATGACACCGCTTTGACTCTTCCGGGGTTTTAGAACCAAAAAGTAGGGACTGACAGTAAATTCCTAACGTTTCTGATATCGATGATCAATTTATCGATATATTATATTGGGATATTTTTTCTCGCTTTAAATTTGTTTTTTGTATATTATATTTTGCGCATCTTAAAATATTTTCACACTTTTCAGTTATGCTCAAAATTTAAGCCGCGTCACTAGGGGCCCGTTCCACAAAACTATGATCAGTACACGTTTCGGTCCCGAAATCAACATTAAAATCTAGAGAATAGGAGAAGGGGTCCTAGCAAACAGACAGTTTTATACCTCAGACTAGCTAGTTATAAAAAATTATCGGATTTTTCGAGAAACGGGCCGCTAACTCAGTCAAGGAGTACACAAGAGTTCCTTCGACTACTTCCTCATCAGAGAGGGGCCGGTGTAAAAGTGCTCGAGCGCTTGTATCGCTGGGTTGAAATCATAGATTGTTTTTATCCTACTTGGATTCTCTTAGTAAAGACATCTAGAAGAATGATATGAAAATGATTATTTTTCAAAGACACATGAACAAACTCTCCAAAAATGTTGGGCAATACATTCAAATTGCATTCTACATTCCCAAACACCCACCACGAGACTAATACAGAAACGGAGTTTTATCCCGCTTGATATTAGTGCAGCTTTCCCCCTCAAATGAAAAAAATTGTATGATTGTATAGCTGAGCATGAAATTAGTTAACGCGACATGTAGCCTATTTTTCGATTTGGGTTCCGAAAAGTCCTAAATAAGAAGGCACGTTAGATTCCTTGAGTTAGTCCTAATTTGCCCAAGCTAAATTAGTCATTTGCAATGCGCCGCTATCGGATATCATTCCGTTTACTCACGATGACTAAACATGTTTCAGATGTTTTGTTGTTTTTTCTCTGTCTGCGGTATGAGTCGAGTGGATATGTGTTCTGGCGATGAACTGTCCGCCCATGCAATTCCAGTGCGTTACTGGGATAATATTTTCCCTTAATAGTACACTCTAAGTGATCTTATATCGTGACTAATTGGTTCAACAGCATGGGCATGTGGTTATCAAGGTTACTAAGTTTGAACCGCAGACCAATATAAACTTCATGTAATATCTCTTATACTGGAATGCGTAGCCCGGAATAGCACACAGTCAATATATACAGTTAATGAAAAGAAATATAGGCTGATTTCATTGTTAAAGGACAAATATAGTAGCAGGGGTAGCCTCGGACTCAAAACGTTACTGAGAGCAAACTTGCCGTACATACAATTGCCCTACGAGCGAAAGGAGACTTTAATTACATACCACCGGCTACTGAAAGAGATAAAAAAAGTGGTAAAAACGGTATATTTGTGAACCGTAATCACTTAAGAGTACTCCTTTCAAGGAGCAGTGAAAAAAATGAAATCAGTCACAGACCATTTGGCTATCAGCTCTAGCTTTACATAATCCTATCCTATTGCAGACTCCAGCCATTTTTTTTCCCGATTTTCCAAAAGGTGACAGTGCCAGTTCTACAGCGGAAAGAACTCTTTTTAAACTTGTTAATTCTATCAATGACGGAGCCAGTCCAAAAACTATAGAGGGATTAGAGACCTCTCTGGTGAAAGGAGAACTCCTGAAATTTAGAAGTAGAGAAACGTGAGCCCCGATGAAACTTAAAAGCGTACAAGGTACTGGTGCGACACACATCTTACACAAGGGACAAATCTTTGAAAAATTCAGGGTTAAAATGATCGACACAGTCCTCATTTATGGGATTTAAAGTGCTTTGCTGAACGTGAAAGCGATCAAGTATTGCATCATGTGTTGCTTAACGTTTCATGCATGGACCTATTATTGACTTCTATATTAGTAGAGTTTATGGTATAAGCTCGGAGAATGCTCTCTTGTATAAGGGTATTTCTGATAATTTTTAGTTGTCTGTGATATAAAAATTCAAGATAACGGCTGATTATATCATACTTGTGATTTGTATCTTCCGTGTATGCAAGTTGTTTCAGTTCCCATATTAGCGTTGCAATTTCCTGTGATGCAATTACAAATAATTGTTGATATGAAGGCCGCATTTGGGCGAAAATAAACTCTCCTCTACCAAGACATAATTTTAAAATTATTCCCGAGTGAATCGCTTCATGAAAGTATTTATTCAGTTAAAGCTTGCACTTCAGTGTGTTTTCAATAATCGGTGGACACGGTGACTTCAGATTTGTGTGACGTAAAGTCCCCCTCCCGGCGTTCTAAAGTGTAGATTAGGACGCTGGAGTCTCAAACGAAGAAAGATTAATACAGTTTGTAAAAGTTAAGAAAGTTGATAATCGATTTTTCCTCCAATTTTTTTCTTAGATTCTAGATTAGTATACTCTCCGTTTACAGTTTCGCCATTCGCTTCAACAAGTATAAACCGCATTAATGATATTTTCTAAAAATGTCAAACTAAATCATGTTTTTCCGACTTAACAGTATACAATATCGCCAATTTTTCAATTTCCTGAAATTAACCGATTTAACTTCAGGTTACCACGGCAGCACGCAAGGTTAACCTAGGTTGCTAGATACAACTATTTTTTGCGACTACATTATACGGCTTTAATAAATAGGTTTTGTTCGGCAAAGAAGACTGATGCATTCCTTATCGACGCGGACTCATTCGTGCTATCCAGTTTTTATCTAGTAGCCTGTTCCAGGCTTCGGGATAGTCGGGAAGCGCGAACAAAAACAGGAGGAATTCGCGTACCTTTTACTTTCGCGTCTTCCCCACTATCTGAGAGACTGGAACATAGGGACGCTGGGCTCCTCGCTTTGAGACTAAAGTATAAGGCCAAGGCACAACGATCCAACAGCCCGTCAAAGAGCTGTGTGAGATTCCGAGCAAATCCTGAGCAAAACAAATTTACTTGCGGAAGGCAAACAAAAGAATAAACTACGAATTTATTTATTTCCGCTTGCCTATAGAAGCATATTTTACTAATTAAAATTTTCTGCACTGAGTTAGAAGCGTTTTTAACCCTAAGGCCTGCAAATTAAATACTCTTCCACTCGATGATATTCGTTATAATTCTAGAATGCTAAGTAATCGCTTTGAGAAGCTACTTGGGGATGCTCAGTTTATTCTGGAGGTGGTGGTGGTAATATGATGAAGATTATAAAGGTTGGGCATCCACAACTATGGCGACGAGATCTGCGTCCACCAATGGCGTTCGATTTCCTTTTTCCATATTCTCGGAACAGAACCTTAACGCTCACTTGGCACTTTGCCGAGTTTGTCAAGTGCCTGCCCTTCATTTCACTTTTTATCTTTTTTTTCAGCTCAGGTCCACTAGAAAAGGCACCTGCGGAGAAAGGTTAAGGCAAACCTGTTTAGGAAACAACTTTTATCTGAAATCATTATTTTGCAATGGAAAATATATATATATATTGCTGCTTCCTTCAATAACCGTTAGGATTTAAATTCTACCACAAATAACCCTTACTATAAGTAGGCGAGAAGGGCATTTTTCATTGAAATCTAGTTGCTGATTCGACTTTTTCATCACTTAGCAGCTATGACATTGTGATTTTTTTCGGATATAGGGGTACAGGGGTATACTCTAAGTCAGATTGTGATACAAATGTAACCTAAACAGTTGGCTAATTTACCTGGCAATCGTTCGTTTAGATCTTGTGTAGTGTTTAGAACCGCTGAGCAGTTTACATTCCTTTTGTAAACGAGTGATTCCTATAAAAGAAAAGTAAAAGGTCACAATATAATTGATATGAATTTAATATTTTTTAAATTATATGGCAGGGTCCGCGAGCGGGCAAACTGAGACGAATCCCGATTTCTTTTTTGACTACCCGCGAGAGCAGACTCGTACCCAGTCGCTATTTATGTGGTATGGTGGTGGGAGAAGATTGGGGGTTAGGTTGAGGTGCGCGGGGGATCTCACTCTCTTCGTCCCTTCCCATGAGACCCCGCGAGCGCGTCAACCTAACCCCCAATCTTCTCTTACCCCCAAAACACATAAATAGCGACTGGGTACGAATCTGTCGCGAACGGGCACATTGGCCTATCTTCTCCACTCGGGATAACCCGCCTTGTCTCGCTTTGTCTATATACAATAAATCCTTTTAATATACTGACCAAGCTTGTCGGATCCTTGTTTTTTATCTTTATTTTTTGCTTTATTGTCGAGTAAAAGAAAATTCCAATAAATCATTAAAAAAGACAACAACGCCGCTGGAATACAAATAAAGCACTGACCGCCAATACAGGCAACGTTCTTTTGCAAATAAATTCAGTTTTTCTATATTTTCAATATGCATTTCTTTCTGTCAGTAAGGCTAGTTTGGTATTTCCTGGAAGAAGTGAAAGTGGGAAATTTTGGGAGGATAACTAAATTGAAAGCTAGAGCATTCAAACCAAGCAATAATACATTGACATGCCTGTCTCAGAGTGGATCCCGGTTTGTTGGGTTCTTTTACAATATTGATGTTGATTTTCTTTTTGTAGCCATGACCCCCAAGATCTGCATTAGCCAACATTTCCTTTATCTTTGACTCCGGAAGCACTAAAGTTGGGGTTGTAAAGCTTTATTTGAAGTGATTCTCTGATATTGGCCTCTGTAAAATAAGAGAAAAATTGGTCATGCTTGCAAATCGTTACAGCTTTATCTTGTAAGATTCGTCTTTACGAACTCGGCGAAAGGTAAGGTTCGCGCCGACACCGCGAATTCGGTGGCACTGACCGGCAATTTCATGATAGTTTAACAGGGCTTCAGTTTACGAGTGAGCATTCGATTGTATAAACTCAGAGTAGATGAAAAGGGCGTTTTGTATGCCGAAAAAAAGGAAAGAAATTCTTCAAAAAAATCACAGACATACCAACAGCCGATGAAAGCAAAAAGAGACCAAAAAGGACTGCCGTAAACCCTGAAAGCATCATCTTCACCCAGACTTGAAATGCCTTGAACCAGTGGCGAGGAACTGGTGTTGTAGCCTTGAACCCAAATAAAATTGACGAAAAGAAAGCTTAGATCATGCTTATTTATACCTATGAAGGAAGTCCAGAGGCTGCAAATTTTAACCCTCAGTTGACATTTTGATTGACTATAATTACTTAACGGAACAAGAAAAATTGTCCGAAACTCGGCCTGGGGGGTTGTAGCCTCCGGGCCTCGGTTTTTTATCGCTCCATCAGTTGACTCACGTTTCTATCAAAACACACCGGTTAAAAACAAAAATTCATTGAAAACTATAAAATAAAATATCAATATCTTCAATATGTCATCCACTCAATTAAATTTAACTAATCAAAAATAAGAAAAAACAACTTTGAACTGATGCATGAGTAAATAGTAAGTGATGGATCAGCGACAGAACTTCGAATTTAGTTCACCGCATCATTGAATTCTGGCAGGAGCCGGCTCCTGATTCTGGCCAATTTCGAATTCAAATTATTAGATCTTCTCACCAAGTTTTCTTCAACTGTCTGCCACAAATCTTGTGATTTTCTGAAAAAACCCGCAAGACTTCGGCCCATAAAACATTATTACACTTTTATTTTCCGCCTTGATAAATAAAAGTCCTAGTTTTATTTTTGGAAATGATCCTCGGAAACTGATGTTATGGAAAATTGTTTCCACATTTCCACCCTCACCTTGAAAACTACATTTTCTCATTCTTCATCTTCCTTGAGTTCCGAAAAATCATCATTCGTTTTGTAACCAAGCTTAAAATTTGCATCTTCAGTTATTTATGACATAGAATAGTGCTGCCAAAGAGAGTGGATTCACTCATGTTGAACAATATTTTGCAATATTTTGTCTTCGAGACGTTTTCAGTAAGCCGAGTAATTCTATTAAAATCATGAATTTGAATAATTGCACCTTGTCGCCTCACTGTCGACGTGGCAGTCGATTTTGAAAAAAAAAAAACATTGGTTTTTCACTTCTAGTTTGGTCAGTTATTAGAAAATCGAGGGTTGAAGCTTTGATAAAACTAAGAAAATTTATGAACATCTGCTAGCCGAATAATTAAAAACTACGAGCAACTTTCGAGAACTATTTCGAAATTTCAAGCACTTTTTCAAAAATTCGAGCACTATTTTTTCAAGAGCACTTTTTTGCGCCATGCTTTGAGCAGTTTTTGGCGAATCAGTTCCAGCGCAATCGGGACATGCCAAGCGACGAGGTTTACTCCTTTTGGGCCAAAAATCAGATCGTGATCAAACAAAGAAAACCATATGAAGGTTTATATATTTATTGATTGGCATTTATTACATCATTACCAGCATGTTATATATTGAGCTTAAAGTCTACCTCGGCTATAAAATAAACCCTTAACTTTTTCAAGAGGTTTTTACGCATGCAAAATTAATTTTCTTCACAGCATAGCCCGTTATTACTGCGGTGGTTTTCGCACTGTTGGGATCATAATGCATCCTCCTTCAACTATGCGACGCGGTCTGTGTCGACCGCTTCGGTTGAGTTTCTTTTTGCCATAGTTGAAAACTATCTTAATCCCTGTTTGGCAATTCCCTGCGTTGATCAGGCCCTTTGCTTTCATTTCATCTCTTAATTTGTTGTACAGCTCAGGTCCTAAAGCACCTGTAAAAAGAGATTGGGGAAGACGTTGTTGGACACGAAAAAAAAACTCATAAAGAAATCCGCTTTGCGAGTTGAGGAAATGTTATATCCTTGAACTGTAAAACAAGAATTCTTCTTTTGCTATTGGGCAAAGTTAGGGTGCAACGAACTAAATAGTGACGTTTTACGGAGTCATATTTCAAAGCAAGTTTCAAAAAACGTATGGTTTTGGAATCTTAAAAATGGCATGGTTTTCAAATCCTTCAAGGCCATGACCAGGAGTGGTCAGGAGTAGTACTATCGGCACCAAAGCAAATAAATAACTTATGAAACTACAAACGACTTAAAAGTGCAATAATTACTTGAACATATTGCAAATTTACCATGAAAAACGGTATTGTTCAGTTCTCGTTCGGTTTTCAGAACAGCTGAGCAGTTCACTATCTTGCTGTAAAAGATTGATTTCTAGAAAAGAAAAACAAAAGTTTCTAAATCAACAAATATGACAATACGAATATTAAGCATTTAGTGCCTTAAGTTTACAGGTCACCGGCAGATAGACTATATCGCTTTGATATCATAAATGTATCAGTCAGGCAGCATTGGCAGACAGAAGAAATACTGAAGACAAATACAGGCACAGACGGTTCTTAGCTGGTTTTTGATTTACGAGCTAAATAAAGCTATTATTTCCAAGTTAAAAGAAATCCTCGAGTTGAAAAAAAATTCTGCTAAAAGCGACAGATATATTAAAACCTTAACCCCGTATTGAGTTTTTTTTTTTAAGCTGGAATACGATAAACAAACTCCTCAAACGAAGTCTATCCGTCAATCAAATTCATTTTGCCATGTAATTACGTGATGTACAGACTGTACACATAAGTGTCACTCTTACAAAATTACAAAATTCTGATCCTGAAAACTTGCTATCCATAAGGCTAATTTAGTAATTCCCAAAAGTGGAGTGGTTGAAAGATAGAGCGTAGTTCATTAACTGACATGCCTGTCTATATCCTGGTTTGTCTGGTTCCTTCACTATCTTAAAATCGATTTCCTTTGTGTAGCCTTGACGCCGAAGATCTGCCTTATTCAACATTTTCCGCATCTCTGTATCCGAAACCTTTAAGTTGCGGTCGTAAAGCTGGATTTGCACAGACTCCCCAATCTTGGCCTCTGTGAAATAAGAAAAAAATTCTTTTTTATCTTTAGTTACAAGGTTTGTGTTAACTAGGTAGATTCACTGTTTGGAGACAGACACCGTGAACTCGGCTGGTTATATGAGTTCATCATCTACCCACTCTCCTCCACACACACACACATTTTGATATAAGCACATTATTGTATAAACGAAACGGGAGACAGGGGAGTGTGTGGCACCAACAAGCCTTTGCCACTGTGTCTATCAAAACGTTCTGTTCCGGCCGATTGCTTTGTCACTGTGAATGACGGGCTCTTCAATGTGCGTTTTGTTTACCGAAAAAAAGAGAAAGAGATTCTTGAACAAAATCCCACATACCGACAGCTGTAGAAAACAAAAACAGACCGAAAAGGACGGCGGTAAACTCTGCAATCATCATCATAACCCCGATTTGAAGTACGCTTGAAACAGTGAAGAACTTGACGTGTTATTGCCTTGTACCCAAACAAATTGGCAAAAGAAAGCTTAATTTATGCTTATTTAAGCTTATGCAGAATGCCTGGAGCTACAGATTTTAACCCTTCTTGACATTTATTTTGACTAAAATTATGTCACGAAACACGAAAAACTGTCCGAAACTGTGGGTTTGTTATCAAATGCAACTTTGACTGACATCGGCCGAAAACTCAAAAAAATGGTTTACAATTTAGATAATGTAAAATAAATATACGTGCAATCCACTCAATTCAAATAAACAAACCATGATCTCTAAATATTTGCTAAATAAAAAGATTTACCGTAGTTGAGAGAATTTGACAAAAGGTAGATTGAAGCAGTTTCCCTTTGGTCATAATTCCTCATTAACTTTTCGGCTTGATGGTGTGTGAAAATTGAAGTTGTTAGGAGAAACTTGACGTTTGTCACTCTATAAAGGGTTAAAGTATAAATTATCATCCTTTCTTGCTAATGGTTAAGACCCATTTTGTATATGTCTGGATATGTTCTAAAATATTGTCTAGAAAGGTAATAAAGAAGAGAACTTGGCTGTTAGCCCCCAGTTTCGTAGGATAAATAGATGGCTATGTTTCTTCAAAACACTTAGTGAGTGACCGAACACTATGTAAGTGTAATTGTCTCAGTATCGCTGTATTATGAAGCACTTGTAATATGTCCGTTGCTTAAAGGACCGAGAACTTATCTTTAACTATATAAGGAAAACCTCTTGCACCTCTTGGGAATTTAGATGCCATGCAGTGAGTGTCCCCCAGTGTTTCTTCCACCGAGGTTCTGAATAAAACTAACAATATTCAACTTACACCAGTGGAAGGAGACTAGGTCACTGAATGCCTTTTCTTCATCAGTGACTAAGTTTTTAACCATCTTCATCTTCTTAATTTAGAGTTATATGAGAGAACATTTTCCTAAGGTAAACTGATTGGATTCTGGTACCCTCATGAATGTAACTGATTCAGCCGCGAAACTAATCTGAATAAGTGCATGTGTAAATTTTTAACTATAGCCTTGAATAACGTTATAACGCATTTTTCTAAAATCAAACTAGCAATCGTTGCTATCTACCTTAAAGCTTTGGTTTGAAATTTACTGAATTAAGCACTTACTATATGCCACATGCATCAGCTTCTTTCAACGAGACGCATCATAATTACAGGCCAATTTCAAATGAATACAAAATTTCTTCATTTGGTTGGGAATCTTGAGATATCCGTAAGACTCCCAAACAACATTTATTTTCCCATCTATGCAATAAATATTTTAGAGATATATCCAATTCCCTCTGTTTTCAGAATGCCGAGACCGCGGATTGCAGTAAGTCAATTTTAATCAAGCGTTATCGCTGTTATCCTGCTGAGTACTTAAAATAATAAACCACCATTCTTGACTGAAATGAGCAGCACAAATATTGGGAATTAATAAATGGCAAATAATGTTTTCTTAAAGTGCGATGATATGAAGTCCTTAATCTCATATTAGATAATAAACCATAATTATGTCATTCTTACAGTCTCAATGAAAATAAATTTAATATTTTGCTGGCTAGTTAATTTATACAATTACTTAGCGTGAAAAACTTCGTGTTAACCCTTTCAGTCTCGACTGTTGAATCAGTTCACTCTAGAGAATGGTCAAATAAAATTTCATTAAGAAAATGGTAAATTTCAATTTGCAAAAAGCGTCATGTAACAGTATAGCTAAACAGGTTCCTATTGCAAAAAATTATCTTCCTTGAGAGACGAACACTGTGGGATTTTTTTACAATGATTTACCGATTACGCTCAAAAACTGACTTTGCGCCGAAGTAAAACGTACCTGTAACATTTCACTGATTATAACGTAAATAGCGCACATCCAAGATCGCATAATTTCAGTCTTCCCCTGGACACTGGGAGATCAGTTTGAACATTACTTTACCATGCGTGTCACTCTTGTTACATGACAGTGTTGTTAGTTTCATCGCAGGAATTTTGATCTTTTGATGGTTTTGTAACATTAGGGTCCATTCACTGTCCATTGGCAGAATCTTATGTTTCGAACTAAGGACGACGTCCTTGGTTGGAATGGACGAATCAATGCAGATAATGATGAAATTTCTAATAAAACTAATTCCCAAGATAAAGTGAGCTTGAATTATTCAAAATCAAAGAGCAGTCTTCCATGTCAAATTGCTGTCAGAGTACTCGATTTCGTTTTACATATGAGACATAATAATGCCTTAGGTGCTCAGCTGCGACAGGGGAAACACCGTCTGCTCTGTGATCTAGATATTTTTAGCAAACTGAAGACATTTCGATTTCAGGAGGAGAGTTCTTATATCGTTATACCTAAACTAGCTCAACTGAGTTTATGAATAACCTAGATTTGTATACTATCGACGTATCTTTAGCGCTGTGAAGAAAAGGCCATCTCACGTTTTCGCTGTTTCGGAAAATTGTAGGGAGCTTTTCAAGCAAATTCTGGTTTTGAGTGTAAATTTAAAAATTTGGAAGTTGGTGATTCCTACTTTTAATTAGAGTCTAAGTTTTCTTGTAGTGTGGTAACTTTGGACTGATCGCAAATTTCCTTGCTTAAGACTGCTAGAGCTTCTTTCAATGTAATTCAAGGCATATATATGGAGTGCCTCAAGAGTGAGAGACTGTACTGTGTTGTCGCTTCACCTTTTAATTTTCGGTGTGTGGACGAAGGGAAAAAATTTGCCAGACAGCCATCTCAGTTTCTCATTAAAGGTCCTCATGATGTTTGTTTACCGGACAATAATTTCAAACGTAAAGTGTGGGATATATTAAATTTGAATTAAAAAATGTATTATTTGTTCATTTTCTTCCTTCAAACATCAACCCCCCCCCCTCCCCATATTCGTTGTCTTATTAAGAATTTAGGAAAAAGGCACGTGACACATCACGTGACTAATGAGACTTTAGTTCAATGTTGGCTGGAATCCCCAAACTGATCGAGTGTGGATTCGAGTTCGAGTTAGACTTCGAGTGGGACTTCATGAAAGACTGAGTTAGACTTCGAGTTAAACTAACAACGATGAAATAAAAAAAAAAGAATTAAAAAGATGTAACAAAAAATTCAAAAGATATAAAAAAGAACATAAGGAAAAAATAAAAACAACAAAAATCAAAATTACAGTTGCAGCGCAGGGTAGGCGCTAGGCTTTCGTTAGATTGGGCGAGCATAATTTTTGGCAGTAGACCTGTTTTGGCATAATTCATCATTAGAAGCATAATTTTCATGTATTTCTCTAAATAAAAGCACTGCTAGCATAATTTGCACTTTTGGCTAGTTTTGCAGCACAAAATTGCCATTTATTGATCATGCAACCATTTTTTTTTTTTGCACCCGAGATCAGTGACCTAGGACCTTTCACAGGACTCAACCGTCATGCGCATAACTGAATAACTCGGTTACCCAAGATTGTTTTTTGTTTGAGATTTTATACTTTTCTGGGAATGAATCATGCACTCTAGTTTCTAGATGGAAATAAGGTAAACATGCTATCTATTTACTTGTTTGTTGCATAGTTATTGACACATTTTTACCAAATTTCGACCAATTTTTAGGTACAGATGAGCCATCGTGGGTTTGAAACGCTGACCCTTGCCTGTTTTAATGGGATAAAAAATTTCTAAAATACATACCTTGTTTAGGAAGCTTTAGGACAACACCCTCAATTTTATTATTTTTATATAAAATTACGACAACCAAATTCTGCTGTTTTATCCAAGACAAAAATGTAGACATTAATAACAAAACAGCAAAGAGAAAAGCGACTTGAAGTTTCCCAATATTTCGGACGGACAAGCCGTCCTTAAATCCCCTGAAGAAAGACAGCTTGTCCGTCCGAAATATCGGAAAACCTATAAAGTCGCTTTTCTCTTCGCTGTTTTGTTATTTAAGTCTCAATTTTATTACCCTGTTTAGGACAAAGGTCAAAATGCACGCCATCTTCTTTTCACGTTATAGTCACTGCTTTCGTATACTTGGAGTACAAACAAAATTCATCTAGCAAATCAAATCAATCGTACAGGCAATATCCCGTTGACAGTCTCACACGAAATTGTATACCCTGTTTAGTAAAGAGAGGCAAAAAATCATACCCCGTCCAGCAGCACATCCCCGTAAAGGCCATATTGGTCTGTACTTCCCTCCCCCGGGATTTTTATACGAAATGCATGAATCTGAATAATTAAAAGATTTTCTTTTATCTTTGAATGTGACGATTTCCCGGTTTGAAAACGGAAACAAAGCACCAGTAAATAATATCTTTCCCCGTAAAAAAAACGCGAAACATGTAGCGGAGACCATGAGTTTATTTCAGCTTTTCTTTAGGACTTACAAGCAGATTTAAGTGTAGTTGTTCGAGCAGAGCTACAATCGGCCAACTTCTTGAAATATACCCGACAGCTATTTAATCCCCCAGAACTCATGGCTAGCCCCAATGCTGTGGGTGCTAGTGCTCCGACGGCGGCTGCTAGTGCTGCGACGGCGGCTGCCTTTCACAGCGCTTTTCACACCACCTTTCACCGCCCCTTTCACTGCACCCTTCACCGCGCCTTTCACTGCGCCTTTCACCGCGCCCTTCACCGCGCCTTTCACTGCGCCCTTCACCGCGCCTTTCACTGCGCCTTTCACTGCGCCTTCCACTGCCCCTGTCGCTGCTCCTGTTGCTGCTCCTGCCGCTGCGCCAGCCGGTCCGCCTGCTAATGCACCGGTTATTGTGCCTTTCACTGCACCTTTGACTGCGCCTTTGACTGCGCCTTTCACAGCACCTTTCACAATGGTCTTCCCTTTGACTTTTAGGCCCACTGTCACTGATTTCCCACCGGATTTACTTTTTGATTTCTTGCCAAAGAGAAAACGCTTCATTTGCTGGTAAGTGTCGTCAACCTCTTTGAAAACAACCTCTAGTCCTACTTTACACTGATCCATATTGTACAAACGACGCCAGTATTGCAGTTCCGTTTTTGGCCGATTTGTCACATCATTTCCAAAAACACCTGAGAATTAACCGCCGGAGAGAAATATTAGTACATATAACAGTATTATTGTTAACTCTCTTAGTTGTGCAAGATATATGCTCTCCTCCGAATATATAGACTTACTACAAGTCCCGTGCCATATTAAATCGGACGACGGACTTGTTTGAAAGTCTACTCGATGCACAGTAACTTAAATGCGGCTACTAGGCCGGATCGTGAACTAAAAGGGATGGAGGAAAAGAAGAGATCATATCCGGATATCATGGGCAGAAAAATGAAATGCATTTCCTTTTTTAATTATTTCCCCTTACTTCCTTTCCGAAATCGAGGCAAAAAACTCTTGAAGAGTATGGTTTTCGAGCAGTTTCCTCTGGGATAGAGTAGACAGTTTGGGTCTAGAAAAGGGTATCATTTTCCCGGAAACTGATCAATTGGTTGAAGATTTTAGTCTAGACTAGGGAAACCCGGAATTGGCACGCAAAATTCAATTCAAAAAATCAAATCGGCAAGTTTAAATTTTACGCAACTTGCCTAAAAGCTACTCTAGGATAGGGGGCGGGGAACTTGGGGAGTCTCGTCTAGTAAGGTAGCGAAATTCCGCTCAACTAGCTCTGGTACCGGCAAAGGGTTCCAGGGTCCCAGCGGCACATACCCGGCCAAAAATTCAAAAAAAAACCACCCCGGGCATTTTTCCTCCTTGATTTGTGCATGGCAAGGACTTTGTCTAAGAATTTAGCTTCAGTACCTGCACTGTAAGAAAGCCAAACGCGAAGAATGCGTACGCAATGCAGTCTGAGAAATGAAAGGAGATTTAGGTCAGAGGAGTATAGGTATTTCGTATACGAGATATCTGAAGAAATGTGTTACCCAAATTTATGGAGATTTGCATGGAGACGCCGTGCTGGTGCCCAACCCGGGAACCAACAGAAACATCTGTTACCGAGTTTTACTACAAAAGCTTAAATTTATTGCTTAGTAACTCATAAACATTAAAGTAATACTTTTTCTAATATGTGAACTGTTTAGATAGCAAAATGCCCCGAAATAAGTCACTTTTTTAACCTACAAAGACAGCAGACAACTCTCTCGATCTTGGCCGTCATATCATGATGCCGCGTCACGCGAAAGTGTAGAAATTCAAGCATACTCTATCACAAAACCAAGAACCCTTTTGAAAGGGTGTGAGCAAAACGCGCGGTCAGGGCCCGGGTCGGAGTCGGGGTCCAACTTTTTTTTAAAGTATGGTGTTTTAGGGTCAGGGTTGACACTAAATCTAACACCTAAGCTATCTAACCCTAATTCTAACCCTAACCCTAAAACAGCATTCTTTAAAAAAATATATAATAGACCCCAACCACGGCTCCGACCCCGACCCTGCCCCCGCGTTTTATTGACACCCCTTTCGAAACGAAAATTTGTATGAAAATTAGTTTTCAGCTGCTCTCATACATCATGAAAGTAAAATCTCAGAAGGATCGATAGTTCTGAAGTTTGAATTTTAGTGACGTCATGTGAAAACCAACAATTGAATTAATGACAGAGCCATTTTTCACAGGGAGAAGATGTCTTAGTTTATGTTATCAATCAGTACCGGGTATCAATTTTTCCAACTCTTTTTCAATCTCCGGAATCCTTGAGCAGTTCGCTAATTTGTAATAGAAGTGCGATGCCTGAGAAAAAGATAAAAAATCATCGTTAGCTTTAACATGTCAATCTCCATTTTGTAATAAATGTAAACTGTAGAAATGAAAGTAAAACGACACAACGTAAGGAAGGTCTGAAAAAATGAGGAAATTAACCCTAATTTTGCCTTTTGGGGCGTTGTTTTGAATGAATGATTTAATCCACTGAGTTCGCGGGGTTAATTAAGCGAAAATCGCAATACTTGCCTTGAAATAGGTTGAACTTCCGTCACTCTTTACGGTCTGATAAGAAACTCCCTTTTTAAAACCTTGTCCCGTGAGGTTCGCCTTCTTTAGTTTTTTAAGGACATCAGATTTGGACAGTTTAGTACTCGTGTTGGGGTGGAAAATCAGTAGTTCAACGTCCTCTTCTGTATCAGCCTCTGCAAAGTGAATTGAGAAAACGTTTTCATAAATATTCCTTAGGATATCGGTCAATCATGGCAACATATTTGAAAAGGAGCACTTCAATTTCATCGGGGCTGTTGTTCAAATTAATGCAAATATACAGTTTTATTTGCCTCTACAGGATAATCGAAGAAACAATTTCATAAATTTTTCTTAGGATATTGAGCAGTAATTTCAACATGTTTGCAGAGAAACTCTTCGGTTTTCACCGGAGCAGTTGTTCAAACTAAATAAATAAATTTTGCTTAACAAAATCAGACATACCGACAGCTGTAGAAAAGAGAAACAGAGCCAGAACCACTGCTGTTATACCAGAAAGCTTCATCTTCGCCTTGGTCACAGAAGTTGACTTCACTGAGCCTACAGAAGAGACCTTCAAACCAAAACGGAATTGGTTAATAGAAACTTGAAATTTATACCCCAAAATAACGCCGCGTATGTAAATTCTGTAATTCGTCTGAGGTCACAGTCAATTATAGCGAGCAAGAAAATCTAGTGAGGATAGAAACGTAGAGCGGATGACAACCTGGGGACCCCACCTTGTGTATTGTTTGTTTTGGACCAATTGAACAAAGTTAATACCGAGGAAACTGTAGCCTGTGTACAGACCCTCCTCCCCTCAGGAAAAATTCGGGAGGGAGGGGCTTACCGAGTCAGTTGACCACGAAATGCCGAACCTAACTGACAGTGGGGTGGGATTTGTATGATTTGTATGTCATCGTTACAGCACAGCTCACCCTCAATTCAAGAGCAACTTTTCGTCCGAAAAGTTCCCAAGCAAGAGGTCCAGGCCAATTTATGAAACCGCGGAAGTCAAAAGAGTCGACAATACTCGTCACATGTGATTGTTCTGCATTTTTTGCTTCCTACTGAAAAGACTGTTTGCTTCGGGAAATGTATCAGGGGCAAATCTGAAACGATTAAAAGATCATATTTGTCAGGTCTGACATGGTTATGTAAGAAGTAAAATCTTTGTTCTTTTTTCAGTTTTCACTTAAGAAAAAAGAACTCTGTGGGCCAGTTATTTAAACGTAGTTTCGCCAAGTTCAGCAAAACCGCGTTCTAACCCATTTTCAATTTTCTCATGAACTGTTTTATCTAAACACCATTGATTGTGAACAGTTTTATGAACGCATAATATAGAGTACACTAGAAAAGCGTTTATCTTCTTAAAATAACCAACTATGGACGAGATCTTGAGGTCCAAAGATGTGTTAAACCGTGGCTTAAATTAGACTTCGTCTCTTGACTTCGTTCAAATAATCTGCCCTTAGCTATAGCTATATGTTTGCAATTGTTTGATTTTCTCGTGCTAACTGTACTGTTCATAGTCTTAACACATAAAATATACTTGCTTATAGTGTTTTATTACTCCCGCCAGATTAATTTGGTGCATTTGGGAAATGACAGTTGTAACGCGATTTTTGAAGTTTTAGAAAGGCTTATAATATATTCTCAAGTTAAGTATCAAATAGCTGCAAAAGCGTTGGTTCGATGAAGAATCTCAGTGAAAATAGTTGACAGAATGATTGCAATCTCAGTGGAAT
>BOPM01000668.1:48704-90443 GCA_022179025.1 Porites australiensis | reverse complement strand
GAGGGGGTAGGGGGGAAGGGACTAAAAATTTCTAGATGAACGTTCCATTTATGTACAACTTTCCATTTTCTGATTAGAAGTTTAATTTTTCATATCTTACTACCCTGGTTACACTATTTTACTTAGAAAAGGAAACGTACCTCGATTTTGGGATTCTAAAATGCTATGGATGCATTTCTAGAGATCAGCATTGAAAACACTTTTTAGATCTCTTGAAATGCATTCTAAGCGGCGCTATAAAACTTGTATCTGTTCGGTCATCCTAGGGCATCTTGAGTCTTTTCGAAATTACAGAGCCGGCTTCAGTATTATTTTCTCGAAGATTTTAGATGCAATTTAAAATTTTACCAAGTAAGAATTTTTCTGATTGCTTTCCATCGCATTTTTGAATCCGAAATTTTTAGGTTTCCTTTGTCTAGGCAAAAAATTTAACTTTAGAAAATCTTAGGGAATTTATGAGATAAGCTTCGAAAATAGTACATGAAAGGAACAGTCATCTAGAAATTTTTAGCCTTCCTCGCCCCTTAGAAAATTCCAGGCAATTTTCGGTTCTTCGAACAGATATTTTACAAAAAAAAAACAGTCGTTGGGTGCCCCTGAAAATTTTACACCTGTTCAGTTTTGCATAACGTGGCGTTTTGTAGGGTTTATATGGGAAAATAAGTAGTAGAAACAATTTCGCCTTATCTTAGCTTATCGTGTAGCAAAGAATTAAAATAAACTCACTTTTGCTTTTTATTTTGTGTTCCTGTGTCGTTTTGAAGCGTTTTGGGCTGGTTTTAGCTATCCTGCCTTAAAGCTTCAGAATCACAGTGAGAGACCTCATTATGAAGGTCAAGACAGGATAGCAAAACCAGGCCAAAACGACGATATTTTTCTTAATTTTTTTCCCTTTTAAACCCTATAAAACGCTATGTAACGCAATTCTGAGTATTTGCGGATGTAAAATTTTAAAACATGTGCTCACATATTGAGTTTTTGATGCCTGTGCAGCGGTAGCAACAAACAACTAACCGGTTAATTGAAACGGTCCGCGAATAGAACAAGATTAAAACGGTCGTAAATATTTTGGAAAAACATAGTGCAGGGTTTAGCGCTCCTTCTGGTTGTGAAGAAAAATAATAACTTACATTTCCAAAAGTTCTACGCACCCATCCCCCCCGCCTCCCCCTAGTATCCTTCACATTTCTAGCGGTGCATCCCAAAGCTGTCACCAAGTCTAAAAACGAAAGAACGGTCTCTGTCATATGACTCAAGAGGATACCGACGAATCAGACTCTCTCAATGAATATCTTCTGTAACCAAATTGAGCCAGGATAAAGCGACCACAAAGTCGTTTGCTGGGATATTAAATTATCCAGAAACGCGGCAATATATAGTTTCAGTAAATAAATAAAAATCTTCTAATTCAACCGAAAAAATGCGCAACAAAGTTGGCTAAGGGTAAACCATGATTTTATTGCATCTGTTCTTAGTATACAAGAATTTTTTTCCATTCGTCGATCGAATCGAGTTACAATCATCCTGCTACTTCAAATATTCCTCGAGCAGTATTTTAACCCCTTAATCTCGTGGTTAGATGACTATCGGCATATAATTAGCGGCCACAACAGCGTCGGCGGCGGCGGCGGCGGCAGCAGCCGGAGGAGCCGGAGGAGCTTACTGGGGCGTTAGCTTCGCGTTTGATTACGCCTTTTGCAGCTCCTATCACTGCGCCTGTCGCTGTACCTGCTTCTGCGCCTACAGGTCCACCCGCTGCTGCGCCCGCTATCGCACCTTTCTTTGCGCCTTTCACATCGACTGTCGCAGTGACTCTAATGCCGAATATTGATACCGATTTACTTAGTTTGGATTTCTTGTCTCGAGGATGACGTTTGCTTCGTTGATCACTGTCGTTTCCTTGGAAAACAACCTCCAGTCCAACTTTGCACTTATCCATATCGTCCAGATGCCAATATTGCAGTTCTGTTTTTAACCGATTAGCAACTTCATTTCCAAAAACACCTGAGAATTAATCGCCGAGAAAATTGTTAGTACTAATCATTACTATTTTAACTACTGACTAAGTCTTTCAAGATATGTGGCCTACTCTATATTTCTCTGCATGTAAATTTCGGCTGCAGGCGCGAAGGCAACTTAAGAAAGACGAGTGCTGATCGCAACGAAAGTAATAAGTTCTTGCTAGGTCTCCTATGGAGATTTCCTTAGAAAGGTTTTTAGGTTTTTGTTTCTGTCTTTCTCACCTGTAGTAGTCGCCTCTATATTTGCATTGATGGTAGAGCTGACAGTTTTTTTTTTTACTGAAAGAAGATGTCGATAGTTATACATTGGGTAACAGTCACTTTACCGGGGATAAATGTTTCCAATTCTTCCTCGATCTCCGGAATCCTTGAGCAGTTTTCAAATTTGTAATAGAAGTACGATTCCTTAGAAAAAGAACAAAAAATAAAAAATCAACACGTGAACCGCAGATATGGAATTAAACCGCCACCTCGGCAATATAAGAAAAGCCCGAAAAATAGAGGAATTAAACTAGATTTTGATTCCTGACTACGAAAGGCGTTTGAAAGGTAGAGGTAATCCACTGAGTTCCAAAAGGGATAATAGCAGTGCTTGCCTTGAAATAGGATGTACTTCCAGGACTCTTAACTGTCTGGTAAGAAACTTCCTTTTTAAAACCGCGGCCTGTAAGGTTCGCCTTCTTTAGTACTTTGAGGACATCAGATTTGGATAGTATTGCAGTAGTGTTGCGATTGAAAATCCGTAGTTCAATGTCCTCTTCCGTATCAGCCTCTGCAAGTGAATCGAACAAACGTTTCACAAACAGTTGTGATGATGTCAATTGTTCCAACCCTGATACTTGAAAAGGAACCCTTCAGTTTCACTGAGGCAGTTATTCACTACAGACTAGTGAAATAAATTCTGAAATAAATTTTGTTCAAAAGAGAAGGGGACATACCGACAGCCGTGGAAAAGAGAAACAGGGCCAGAATCACTGAAATTAGCTCTGAAAACATCATTTTCGCTCAGCTCAAAGAACGGTGGACTTCACCGAGCCAACAGAAAAGACCTTTGAACCAAAAACAAAAAGGTTGATAGAAACTTGGAGTTAACGATTATTTATACACAAAAATGATGCTATGTAAACACTACGATATCATTTGACTGAGGTCATGGCAGTCAGTTAGTGAACATGCAAATCTAGCAAGGAAAAGCGAAAGACGAAAAACCAGGGACTAGACATTTCTTTCATGTTTGCTTTACCATCCCATTCTATCTATAACTGTGTATACAGTTACTTTCCGCGCAGTAAACGTAACCTTCGCACTCCATCTGTCTTTAATATAGGAATAAAATAGTTCCTAATGCATATGCATAAAAATGTAAATATTAAATGATAAAATACAAAGATATTGCGGTCAAATGGCGCGACCAAGTAGAAAAAAGAAAAGAACACAATGAATTTACCTTGTTAAAATGTTTGATTTCATCTTATTGCTGGGTAGACAGACTTTTGCCATCTGAAGTTGGAATAGTTTACATTTTCCGTGCCATTTTAACTACAGGTACATCCGCAATAACTATACTCGATCAACCGCTGGTTTCGCGTCCAAAAAACATTTTAAAACCCCCTAGCATTATCATTATTTTTATTTATTTTTTTAATACTTGGAATGCGCTGTATTTTTAACGATTACTCTTTGTTTGCGGTACATTTAGATGGCAAGATGATTGAGTACAGTCGACTAAGCTAGTCTGGCTTCTACAGCTCCAAAACCGGCCGGAGTTCTGGCCTTGTTGATGATTAGTCACCCACTATGTTTGTTCACTTGGGCAGGCCTTTGTGCCATTGGAGCTTACTTTACAGCTTGCATTCTAGTTCTGCAACGTGAGTGGCGACTAGAACACGCGATCTCGGAGGAGATAAGGAAAGAAACCAAGAAAACTGTAATTCACGCGTTGAGTTATTTTTCCCTGTAATGTTAAATTTGTCACCGAGGAGAATGGACCTATTTTTCATGTATGGAGAGGAAAGCTGCGCGCTAGCTAGATCGATAAGAAGCGGAAGGTATCTCGGCATTCCGAAAGACATCGTGTGCATTTGTTTGTTTCTCTCGCGCGTGATTTAACTGTTTCCACCAAGTTGTTGTGTCCAACAATGCTTAATACCTCTTCTCGGTTGAACGGCAGCGAAACGTTGTTATTTATTTATTTATATCGACGATATCAGCTGGAAATCGAGCAGCTTCGTTCAAAACAATAGCGTCACCTTCATCTAATCTTCAGGGTTGGATCATTTTGTAAGTAACGAAAACGTCTTTATGAAGCATGGAGACGTTAAAATATTGAAGTGAAACTAGTAGAGACCGCCTACACTACGTCAAGTGCTTCAAGCCTCGCGAGTTTCCGATTTGGTAAGTCAAACACACTGTCCGAACTTCATGAAGCGAAGTGTCATATACAAAAAACGGACAAAAAAATAACCCTCGATAGGAAGGATTTTGCGGGCGGAGGATCATGGTTTAGATTGCCGAGCAGTGGATGTTTCGATTTTCAATTGATTTGCTTTAATTAATTTGGATATCGAACTCTAGGGCGACTCATGCAGCGAGGATTTTTGCTTAATTTTCAATGGAGACCACACGTTTACGGCTTGTTTTAGAGACTACGTGACTTACATGAAATCAAAACCGAAAAAGGGGTACCCAACAACGGTTTCCTCCTACACATTGAAACAGTTTTTAAGGCTATCCAGAGTTCTTTTGTAACTAGCAATTGTCACTAAAATACACGTGTAGCTCTTTCTACGTAATTCAGTTAGAAGAAAAACGAGGAATGCGGGAAAATGTGGATAGTCGAGGAGCGTGTGTACCCGGAAAATGATTTCAAATTAAAATAATAATAATAATGATAATAAATAGGTAATACAGCTGATCACTGGACGTTCGTATTAAGATTTCTTTTATTCAGTTTTATTTCCATAAGGCCTTTATGGAAAATGACAAAATCGCTGTCAGTTTGTTCTTTACCTGAATACCGCGGCATTTTACGTTTTTAGAGAACGGAATCTGTCTCTTAAGCGCGCTTTTCAGTGCTTTATTTTGTGCTCCCGCAAGCAACATGCCACGTAACTGTTCCAAAAATTAAATAAAGAAAGTGCGAGGAGTTCCAAGAAGCTTAGTGTCAACGTCGGGCACAATTTGACTAACGCTATTACACAGGGGGAAAATCATGCTGATTTTACACCGCGTACTTCACGGTTTTAGACATCAAGCACCATTTACGAAAATTCCTTGGGCCACGTTTTGACGGTCGATTCTTCAATAACTAGAATTTAGTGACTTACAGGATTCGATGCTTTCTTGCTATATTATCATGCTACCAGCCCAAATTAATGATAATATTATCATATTATACTATATCTTGACGTTGTATTGACTGAAACATCAGGACAAAATCTCGACTTTTTGGAGTACATAATTAAAGAAAAAATTCAGAATGGTTCTTCCGATGATGAAAATTTGATATCTGTTAATATTTTACACCGACACACAAGTAAAACATTCCCCATAATAGTGTACGTGATGTTGAAGAAAAAGGTCATGCACTCCCGAGTGATGTGTTTGGACACTTGGTGTATGAACAACTCCTCTTTTAGTTTACATTCAGTTAATCAGTGAACAGAAAGCATTGTTTGAACATTGAACATTGTTTAATCAGAATGTGATCATAAGGGAATGAATAATTAAGATGTAATTTCAGATGTAAAGTAACTCGTTCTAAAACAGCCGCAACAAAGGCCAAAGATGATTTTATAAAAGTGCACCCTTAGCTTCCACTATTAAACTGCAAGTTTTGGTTTGATAGTCATCTACAGCTGGCTTGATAATAATTCAGCTGATCAGTAGACTTCTATTTTCATATTACTCAAGGCTTTTATGGATTTTTATTATGGCAATCTACTGAAATAGTCACTGTCAGTGTAGTTTGATCTTTTATTGACATAGTTAGGGGGAAATCTCATTTCGGAGCACGCTTTTCGATGCTTCATTTTGTACTGCTGAAAGCCAACATTAAGTTGGAGTTTTATGATGTAACGACCCTGATTTTTAATTGTACGATTTTAAAACTAGAATTAAAAAGTTAAAACTAGAATCATCATGAGATGCAACTTCCGGTTACAATAAACTCCATGAGCCACTTTTTAACATTGTTTTTTATAATGCAGAATTCGGTGGCACACAAAGGATCGGTTCAGGCTATAAGGATGTTTTTTTTTGCCGCAAATTATTATCAGTTAACCAACACAACTAAAAGTTGTACTTTTCAATAAATACACCAGGACATCTCGAACAATTGATGAGAACGAATACACACAATATAAAGTTTTCACAAGGCATCACAACAGGGATAGTTACATGTATTCACAATATTGTGTTTTACTTTTTGTAAGCTTTTAGCAAAGTTTGAATCGGTGCAGGTGCGCCCGAAACTGATAGAGATAGAAAATGAAGAAGAGCAAGATGTATTTCAAAGTTGCTTTTTTTTTGTAGAGGTTGGTATCTAAAACCAGACCCCAATCTCTTGTTTTGTATAACTTAAGGATTGATAAAAAGGAAGCATTTTCGATTTCAAATACTTTCGTTTCCTCAAACGTGATAATGGCATTATCCCCTTGCCGTTTCTCGGGGTAAGAAAGAAATGATTAGTTCAAGTTTTGGCTGATGGGCATACGCGAAAAACAAATGGCCGCTTAATTGCATCCACATAACAGGAAAATATGCTCTTAGCGTTGTGAAAATTTCATTTTCAGCGCTTTTAAGCAAATCGGCCCAAAAGGCCGATATGTTTAAAAATGCGGTTCTTCCGGTACTAGCTAGTGGTCGCCAATGAAAGGTTAGTAAGAAATAGTTTATGGTAGTCTGCATGGCCAACGTCGAAAGAAGAGGGGAGGGAGAAGGGATTGGATTTTCCCTTTCCAGTTTTTCCCCCTCCCCTTCCCCCTCCTCTAACTGCGCTGCCACGCAGGTTAGTTTCTGGTCATTTTATTGGCATATAACGTTACTATAGCAACAGCTTAACCAGTTTAAGGCAGCTCTCCACCCATCCCCACGAATTTAACCGCTTCGCATAAAATTAAGGGGCCATTCGACTTGTTTTTTAGCTATAAACTCCTGACGCCAAAATTAAGGGGTTTATAAAAGTGGTCATACAGTTGCAATGGCAACCTTATACAGCTCTTTCGAGAGAGGTTGTCGGACAAAATGTGTACACGATAATCCCGAAAGGTAATATGGATCTGATCAAAACACTGTTCCTGACACTGAAGCTGTCAAACCTTACTTTTGTTGCTTTCCTTAAGCACTGGCAAACATACGTTCATGGCCTCTCGTGCCATTCTTTCAAAGTTCTGTGAAGAACAGTGAACTCAAAACCACCCACATAACCTTTCGGGATTGGCGGGTGCACTTTTTCAGACAACTTTTCTCGAAATAGCTGTATGCCAATAGAATCAATGCAAAATGTCCCCCAATGATTAAGCATGCGTCATTGGGGCAAAAGTGCTTTTTATTTATTACACATGACGATTTTATATACAGTTCCTTACTTCATATACTTGCTATCCCTAATGTCCTACATATAAACCCAACAGATGGGAAACGTTTTGGCAGCTTTCAAATTAGAAATTAAGATTGCAAGATTTCAGCAACACTTAAAACAATGCACTCAAGGTTAAACTCTTGAAGCAATATTCATCAATTATCTATTATAGAGGCCTTCTTAAGTGGGGCAGTACGCATGTCCCTAGTATGAATTTCAAAAGCGGTCATTTCGCATATTGATGAGGAGGCTATGTCGCTGTCAGTATATTACAATACTGTAATTGCGATTCTTCTTGTCATTGTCTCAGTTTCAACCCATCTTCATGTTGTTTGTCACCATTTTATCCACTGATGGATCCCTGAGGGGCCCAGGGGCCCAGCCCCCCACCCTACCCCGTTATCCCAAGGTCTGGACGACTGCCCCCTCCCCTTATCTGAAGGTCACTGTTATCTGTCTTATGTTGCTGTTTCTTGGCCATGTCGCTTGTCAAAATTTTACCCTAACATGGCCTCATTATATACAGTATTTTGTGCCCATAATATTATTATTGTTACGATTACAATTCCTACTCAGCAAGTTTACAGGGTCATGAGATCTTAGCAAGCTCTACAGAGCTTTTCATGTTGTTCAGTCAGATGACTTGTTCACATAACACCTTTGCACTGTCCCCATGCTCTGAACGCCTGGAACATGCTAACATAAAACAATCACACTGTCTTAGCCTTTCAGTCAAGAATAAATCAATCTGGTCGACATTCCTGTAATAAATCCACGATTACCGACATTCCACTTGTTAGAGACATCTGTCAAAGGTCAACCAGCTATGAACACTTTGGTTTAAGCTTCAAGTCAGTAGCAGAAAGCTGATGTAATAACTCAGCTATAGTATCAGCAGCCTCTGTTGAAGCAGGTTCTATGTCTTTATCAGTGATGCAGCATTCAAATGCACCAAATGTCTCACATGATTTTGGATCCAACAGGTGAATAAATGGCAATAAAAACATTGTCCACAAAGCATTTTCTTTCTCAGGGGAAGATGATGGCATCACCTATGAAAAAGAATAGTTCAAGATTGCAAACTAGAAATAACCAAAGTTAAGTGAATGCAGGCGAGATTAATGCAAAAGCTCTTGTTCCAATGCTGTGCTTTGAATAAGTTTCACGTAATATACCGGTAGTGCATAAAATCACACTTGATCAAATTAGAATCGCAGAAGCTCCAAATGCATGTGATCATGATTAGGTGGGATGCCATGTATTTCATTCTTTCCTCCTTAGTCAAAGTCCAAACAAATGCTACATAGTTACATGCTGGCCAAATAGCAACCTTGAGATTAGAAATGCGAGCTCCTCTGGGGGTCCACCTGAAATAATTTTGATGTCAAAATGTTTAAAAATCTGTATCACACTTGCGGCTCTTAGACTTGACCAAGAGCACAAGCATAGGTAGGTGCATGAGTTGACTTGGTGCTAATTAAGGTTGCCATGTACAAGTAGTAATGATATCCAAATAACCGCTTTTTAAAGGGTCAAGGCTAAGGATTCAAGAATTTAAAAAATGTGTTGACTTAAAAAATGGGGATGAGACGTGGAAGAACACTTACCTTATGAAGCCGGTGACAGTGGATGAGGCCATCAGTTCCAACTTCAAACACAGAAAAGCCATCCAAATACCTAGACAAAACCAGAGATATAGTCACTTTCAAAAGAATGTACAGCAGCAAAAAATAAAGTAAATAAATAAAAAATACACTCCAAATTAGTGATATTTACGACAACCAAGCAATTCTGGGATAGAGCATTAATTAACTAAAGCCAGTCTAAAACAAACTCAAAGTTTTCCACATCAAGCTAGTGTCTGGGTAATTTTTTTTTTTTGATAATGATTCAATAATGGTTCCATTTAATGATGGAAATCTTTTAGCAAATCAAATCAAAATTTACCTATAACCCTCACTGCTGGCCTTTAATCTCCTGCCAATAAATGGAACAGCTTTTCTTAACAGAGGAATTCCTTTGATTCTCCAGCGTACTTTGATTGTTCCTTCATTGGGATGTTTTGTAATTTTTAACACTTCCATGGACAGCTCTGTCATGCAGCTTAAGATCATCAACCTCAGGCCACTTATCTGAGCTCTGTATGGATAAATTCCACTAATGCAAAAAGGAAAAAGTATACAGGAAATAGTATTAACATCAAAACAAACATTGCTTTCACCTAAACTAATGAGCTAATATTTTACCACCAGGATTTTTAGATGTTTTAGTGAGTGACCACTTTTTTCCTACAAAAATGTACATAAAACTCTGCAGAAAAGACAGGTGCTTGCCGATCATTAGCTGTTTATGTTTGATGAAGCCCTCAATTCATAACATAATCTGGGCCCCATAAATCAACTATTTTCCTGTAGTATTAACCAAATATTATGTATCATTAGCATCCAAAAAATCTATTAATTACACCAATTAACCAAGCTCATAGCCTTAATCAGTCAATATTGCCAGTGCTTCCTTTGATTAACAATAATTATAATTGATTATAGTTAGTTCTAAAGAGCTGCATGTTGCATACAAATAACACTTGCACTACAGTGTACATTAAGTGTTCCAATTAAGCACAATGACAAACCCAAATTTGACTCTTGGTACACAAATTACAATCATAACACAAAAAAGTTGTGAAGATACTTACTGTGTTGTGGTTCCCATTATATTGTTGACAAATTTCACTCTTTGATGATAAATACTGTAACTCGGCTTTTTCAGAAAAAATTCTGGTATCTATCAAAAACAATAATAAAATGAAAATAATAAGCATTGATAAACTTTCTGCTCTGAATGGGGTCACCAACTTAACATGGAGTCTTGTGCTTCTGGTAGGGCCACCCCAGAGGGAAGAGGGCAGATACCAGACAGAGAGAGACCCTCCAGGTTGGAGGTTTCGGTGTAGGACTGATGACCATGCGCCATAAAAAAACTAATATTATTGTTACAGAAACCAGAAGCAATGATAATGAGACAACGCTAACTGGATTAACAGAGAGCGAGTGTTAGTCAGAGAAGATGACAGCCTTATGTGCCTACTAGGAAAACAAAAAATGATGATGATGATTTCGTGAACTTCACAGTTACCTAAAATTGGACCAATACCGAGGGAAGGAAAGATGGCCCCATTTAGCCATCAAGTTTCAGTAACACAGAGCTTCAACTTTCCAGTTTGTCAGGTGTATTTCCTTTTATTTGCAGTCCAGTCCGACATAAAAAAGTTTAACTTTTTAGCCCCCTTCCACCTCCTTACTTAAACTACTGCAATGTGATGAATGTTACATACAGCACCCAAGTCAACATGCTTCAAGATTAAGACCAAGTACCACCTCCCCTAATTCTTGGGTATTTTGAACAGTCCAACTACCAGGCGCAAGGGAGTATCTGATCGGCTGAGATGAGAAAACATATCAATAATTGTTAGTTAATATTAGATGTTAGTTGAGATATCTCTAGTCTCTCCAAAGAGAATGGTGTGTTCATGTAGAAATGAAATGAAGTTGAGCAAATGTACTAGGCACTAACTGGACCAACATAAATTTTGCAGGACGTTGATTTCTTCCATTTTGCCTGTAAATTACCCACACTTTTGTGTTAAACCTTTTTCCCTGATAAGCTAATCAAATAGTTCCAACAAAGGTGAAAAAAGTGAGCAGCATTTCATAAGAATCGCAGACAGGCTTTGCTCTGTCACCAAGAAAGGACTATGGATAAATGATAATCCCACCAGCTACAGATGCCAAATCTATCATTTTGGAAACTTCTATGATAGGGACACCTCTTTCTTACAGACAGTTCTCTTGGTCCCAAAGTTCCCAACTTTATACGATCCCTACATCTATAATATGGTCAGATCTGTAATGCAGACACCAGGCTCTGTCCCTAATAGGTGCCATATTAATGAGGTTTCCCTATATATATTGGTATACATGTACCTCATCCCTGAGATCGAGTAACACAGATGATAGCTGGGTAGGATCTGGTCCAGTCTTCAACACTTTTTTCTTGCTTGGGTTTTTTGTCTCTTCAGAAATATCTGCAAATAACTTTGCGGCCTCTGAAATAAGGTCTCTTTGCAAACACCCAGAGTGAGAAGTTTGGAAAACCTGTTGGTGGTTTTCTTTAGTTTGATGGAGCTGTGACATTTGTTGAGTTGCTACCATAGGTATATCATTGGAGTCTGACACTGTCTGCTTGTTTTCGACATTCTCTACTGAAGACTTAGGCAAATTCTTTCTCTCTTCAGCGGTTGAATTTAGCAGAGTTCCCTTGTGAAGAAAAGAGGTTTTCCCCGTGATTTTATCCTGCTCAAAAACCATTAAAACCAACTGCTTGTTATCCATTAGTGGATCACAATTCCATTGTTTCAATAAAGAATTGTCTTGTGCCTTTTCATGCAAGTCAAGCGGTCCAATACTTTTCCACAAAGCATTCACCGCTTCAAATGTCTGGCTCTTTTGGAAGACTGCTTTCTTTCTGGAAGCAGGGAAATACAACTGCCCATCCACATCTTTACTTTTCTTTTCTGAGCTTCCCTTCAGATAACTTCTGTTTTCCTTATGAAGCACAAAAATGCATGGTTTTTGAGCCTACAAAAGATAATATAACAAAATTTTCAATAGGAGGGAGTGAGTAACTTAACAGAAAAATAAATAGTAATTAATTATTATATTAAAGATGACTATCAACTTTCAAGAAGATCATACAGCAACTCAGCTGAACAATCCAAGATCATCAATAATTAACTAAAAAAATGCGACAAGACGTGAAAGGTTAAAAATGTTGTTTACAAACATAGGTTTTGTAAACATAAATCTGTGATTTCTTTCTTCCCTCACAATTCTCCAGTAACTGGAGTGGCAATATTTCACCGATATTTTTAAGCTTAACTTAATCTTTAGTGATTGCGGAAATGCAGACTGATGTAAAAAAAATTACCACGCCTAATTTAAACGAAGCTGCAATCTTTCTACATGAATCACAGAGAACATGCCATCACTATATAAGCCCTTAATTATCTATTTCAAAAGTTGTACATTTCATACATGAGTAAATAAACACAAGGTACACACGACGTACATTGCACGGTTGAATTGCAAGCTGTGAATGCGTGTAGCAAATGACAGTCGATGGTGGATAAATTTTCAAGTATTTGCTGAGGAATCTTGGAGATTTATGAAGATTTGAGACTGTCAGGGCCATTCTGTATCCTAGATCGAAGGAACATAATGCGTAAACCCTCCTCCAAATATGTTCTTTACATATAACAACATGGCGGTATACCATGTGACTGGACGACGCAATAACAAAAGCCAGCGGGCAAATTTATTTACACATGCGCTTTCGAAGGTTTTGTTAATTCCAATATGGCTGCCGAATCACTGAATGAAGAAATAGAGTATGTAAAATTGTATAGGATTAGGCCCATTTTGCTTCATTTTTATTTAGCACCGTTTATACCAATTTACTTAACATGGCTCTACTTTTGGACGGTCGTTTATGGCGTGACAGATTATTTTGAAGCAGGTCTTATCGCCTTAGCCGCTGTGGGTCTTCTTCAAATTCTTTCTTGCTTGTTCTGTCATTGGTCTGTCCACGTGCGATGTTTCTTCACATGTTCAGGGGTAAGGAACAAAAACGAAAAGCTTAGTTCGCCTCTAATTTAGAATAGGATGTGACCTGTTAATAACTTTATGGAACCAAAAAAAAACGACTCAACATGATATAATAATTTTTAATACAGATATAAGATTTCTAAAATGCAGTGAATTCAGGATTTAGGGCTGCACATATTTTACGAGGATGAATGATAAAATCAGTGAAAGATCCCAGTGTTTTTAATATAAACTTAAGACAGACCATTGTAAATTTTTATAATGGTCTGTCTTTATACCCCACCGATACTCTCATTACGTTGCCTTTACTTGTATAAATGTACTGAACTTTTAAATAAATTATTTTAACAGAATGTTTAACCAATTTCATTTAAATAAGGATTTTTATTTTGAGATAAATGGTAACGAGTTTGATTTTTTTTCAACAATGCACGTTTTAGCAGTACTTTGGCATGTTTCACATAGGCCTTGAAAAGTCCTTGAATTTTCCACAGAAGTCCATGAATATTTTTGAAAGCTCCTGTACTAAAGATAATCTTTGTTAAAAAAGTGTTTTGTGCAAACGAAAGATTAAAAGCACAACAATATGCACATTTTCTTTGTGATCATGAAAGTGTGTTTTTTTATGATTTCTTTGTCCCTGGCATAGTTCATTTTCTTTTTTTTGAAATACCCTAGGAACTGTGCCTTCCTGATGAAAGGTTTTGCAAAAAGCAAATGCCCCTCCACCTCCTAATTTGAAAGATCTTTACTTCATCTCATTCCATGTCAAATTACAGGGAAAAGAAGTCCTTGGAAGAATTATCTTAGTTCTTGAAAAGTCGCTGATTTTCCCCAAAAATTCTGTATTCAACCATGTTCTGTGATCATCAGTGAATAAAGTAATACATATGTTACAGTTAATTTTTTTATTTCTCAGGTAATTTTTTGTTTCTTTTGTTTTAACTTCATTAGCACATCTTACGATACCCAAAAACAAAAGAAAACCAAAAATTACCCGAGATAAAAAATTAGCTACAGCATATACTTTACATAAAATTTTTGGATGGTTTTAAATGATCTCATTTAGTTCAATCTGCTGTAGCATGCCGGCTGTGGAGTGACTTTTTAGACCAGTCAACACTAAAAATATGTTAGTACAGTGAAAGCTCTTGTTAGTGGATACCCTTGGGGTACAAAAAGGTGTCCACAACTGTAGCTGGCCACTTAAAGAAATGCAAAGTTTGCAGAGTTTGTATCGGAGTTGAGAAAAACAGGAAAATGTGAAGGCAGCCGTTGGTAGAGCTGTCCACTTAAGAGAGTGTCTGTTAAGAGAGCTTCCACTCTATTAATCTGCATGGAGAATAGAATATCTGACTGTCACTTAATGCCTTGATAAGACTGGGTCCACCATCATTCCTAATTTATTTCTTTATGATGTTTGGTTATGGAGACATTTAACTGACATAGATACTATGTTTCTCTTCCAAAGGAAACATCTCCAGATCTTGCTACAGTAATAAAAGTTGTTCCAACTGCAAACAATGGATCACCAGAGCTGCTAAAGCTTCACCATGAGCAGGTCAGTGTATTGGTGTTCTCTATTAATTATTTGGATGCCTCAGTAAAGGATGGTTTTCACTAGTAACAGAGTTGGAGTCGGAGTTGTAAGCGGAGTCATAAGCGCAATGGAAGAAGAAGAAGAAGAAGAAGAAGAAGAAAAAGAAGAATCAGGATGTTTCCAGATTGTCGGAGTCGGAAGCAGAAGTGGAAGGATAAACCAATCACAGTGCAGGTTCCCATGCTTTGTGATTGGTTTAGATCTTCTGCTCCCGCTTCTGACTCCGACAATCTGGTTTTCACTAGATCATAAACCAAACATAAGAATCAGAACACTGTTTTGACTAGATCATAAGCTCCACGCTTCTGATTATGACTCCGACTCTGACTCCGACTCTGTCGCTAGTGAAAACCAGTCTTAGTGTGGACACTTCTTTTGGTCCCAAAGAAACCATATTTCATACCATTCCTACCTCTAGGATAAAGACCTCCTTTGTAATACAGACGCATGAGTCAGTCTCTTTGGTGTCCACAGTACATGCTGTAGCCCTTTTAGTCCCAAGAATGACCAACATCAATTTTCTCCTTAAAATATCAGTACATAATTAGTATAAATGGTTATGAGTATTGATAAATGATCGTCAACAAATTCTCTCAAATTTTCTTTAAGGAAGTGTTTGAAGATCAATCAGGAGAATTTGTATATTGAAATGAAGTTAGGGCTTAAAGGATTAAGCAGGCCTGAATGTACTTTTAAACTTTCTTTGTGTTTCATTTTCTTCTATTCACTTGAGCATCAAGTATGAAATTTAAATGAGCAGAGTATGAAAGACTAATTTTACTTTAGTTGACCCGCCACAACCATTATAAGTATGAAATATTCACTGCCAACTTAAGTTCTTCTACATTTTATATTATATCTTTCAGGATAAAGAGACAAAGAAGAATATTGTATGGTTTAATTTTCAAAAGACAAAGTATGTTTTTGATAGTGAAGAGAAGAAGCAGTTCTGTCAGGTAGCTTTTCCAATCAATGAAACTATAGAGCATTACAACAGTTGTAGAGGATATCAGGAAGAAGCTGACGTTGAAAGAGCAAAAAGAAAATATGGACTGAATGAGTAAGTGCTTTTCTTTAAATACTACATTGTATATATCTTAGATGTCTTTCAGTTCATCTGCAGTGTTTCTGTGTTTTATAACACTGATTTAATCTATTAAATTATCATGAAAAAAGGCATTTTCAGAAGTGTACATCTCTACTGTGAAAATAATTTGGACTGAATTGTTATGATAGTTATATCAGTTATTCTGATCAGATTTATACAAATAGAGACTATCAATAACCCCTCTTTAAAAAAAATTATTAATTTGTAATTTAGCTAAATGCTTTAAGCCCTACTAAACATACATCTAAACTAGTAATTAAGGACAATGTTTGGCCAGCATGTTTTATCAGTTATCATCTTGGTCAGCAGTATCTTCCCACCCCACACAGGACCCAAACATAACCAATGCAATACTTGTAAATACAAGCAAAAAATGTTTACAAAATTTTTCTAATCATTTTTTATATGTGATGAATTGTATATCTTTTGTCATGATCATTATTAAATACTCTAGGCTTCAGATGGATGTACCTGAGTTTTGGGAGCTATTCAGAGAAAGAGCTACAGCACCTTTCTTTGTGTTTCAAGTATTTTGTGTTGGGTTATGGTGTCTTGATGAGTATTGGTATTACAGCGTCTTCACTCTGTTCATGTTGGTAGCATTTGAAGCCACTCTAGTGCAGCAGGTAATTTTTTCTCCATCTCCACCACAAGGGGCAAAGAAAGTCAGTTTTATGGCTTGCCATTTGGGCAAGCTGTAGCTAGCATGTACTAGCCCAAAAGTCATTTTAACTAGCCCTAAAAACTTTTTGATGAGCAAGATTGATTACACAGTTCGTCTGTAATTAGAATTTCTCAAAAAACTTCACTTGCCCATTGGGCAAGTTAAGAACAAAATTCACCAGCCCGATAGCAAAATCCACTTGCCCCCAGCTATCGGACACAACGTTCTTTGCACACTACCACTATACGGTGTTAATATTGAACCTATAATTACTTGTGCCCTAAGTAAAGTGGGAGTCACAGCATGCAAAGAAAGTCGTGCCCAATAGACCAGGGCTCCTGGATTTTTGCGATTGGGCTTGTGAATTCTGATCTTAACTTGCCTGACAGGCAAGTGAAGTTTTTCAGGGGAAATATATTCAAGTGACAGCAATACGGTAAGACAAATTGCTTAAATTCGTAATAGGTTCTTGTGGATCAAAAGCTGTTTTTTAAGCTGATTGGACAAAGTTAAATAAATTTTATTTTACAATTACTTAATAAAGCTAGTAATTAATTAACAACTCGTGTAAAAATTAATGTTGATCAATAAATAATTACAATAATAGCATTATAGTGAGAGTAAGTGTTCCTTGCAAACTGTTCTCTGGAGAAATGGTATAAGTTGTCCCTTAACAGACCTTTTTGCTCTATAATGTGACCTCCAGGAAATTCTGCATACAGAAATTTGTATACCAATATTCTTTCATTAGCAGTCTGATCTGATCCTCACTCTTGAACTTGTTCAGTTTGGTTCACCCTTTCTTGAGCATATGATCGGTTGGACTACTACAGGTTTAGTTCTCCAAAACATCTGTCAGTTGTTTGACAAATGGTCTTCCTCTCTTGCTTTCAGCAAATGAAAAATATGAAGGAAATAAGAAACATGGGAAGTAAACCACACTTGATACAGGTCAGTTGCTAATATTAAAAATGATATAAAGCATTTTTTACTAAATGTTAAAACCATTATATTTTTCAGTAAATGTTGTTGATATGTCAATAATTTTAATATGTTCAATAGCTTATCAAGAATACAACTCAAATTTTCCTCCTTTTTCCAGATTTTTAACCAAAATTTGAGACAAAAACGGAAGTTTGAAGTCCTTTTTACCTGAAGTTGTGGCCTCCTGCAGATAAAAAATATCTGTGGAAAATAAGCAAGTATGCCTAAGTATTATATTATTTTTCTGATGCACGTTCAACAGGTGTACAGACATAGAAAATGGAGACCGATTTTGAGTTCTGAGCTTCTTCCAGGTGACATTTGCTCTATAGGTAAGACGAAATAGATTTTGTTGATTACCTTTTCCTTCGGAAAGGGGGACAGGAGAGTTTGTTGATATCATTGTGTTTGTGACGGTCTGTTATTTAATTAATGTTTTTCATTAGCTCTGCCAGATTTGACAGCTGGGACACTACTAGTTTTCGTGAAGGTGTGATAATTTATTAGCTTTGCCCAATTTGGTAGGGACAAAAATTCATAAGTTTATCTTTGAGTTCTCCTATGACCTGTTTGAGGTGTTAAGAAAGGATGAATGTGAAAATGCTCATAGCTTTGTGTCACTGCCCAGTGGTGTGATCTTCTGAACTGTGACAAGGGACTCACAGCTAATTAACATGATCTTTACAGTTCCTGACCACAGATGTACAAACTGTCCACCAGATAAATCACTGTCGTGGGGATAAGTATTCGGGGAAACCAACTGTGTTATACAGTGATAGAGATTTATCCAGTGGGTAGTGCTATCCACCATTTGAACAACTGGTGCCTGGTTGGTGGTCAAGCAGTTGTTTGAACTTGCAGCCTCCTAGCAATCTACCCAGTTGGGTAACCAGGCGGCATTTTTGCTACTTAAGCCCCAGTTGTTCAAAAGCTGGATAGCGCTGCCCACTGGATAAATTACTATCAAGTTGAAAAACATCAAGGAAACCAATTGCACTATCCACTCAATAGAGATAGCATTATCCAGCCTCTAAGCAACGGGGGGCCTGGTGTCAGTTTATATAGTTATCTGTGACACTGCAATTAAATTCTAGGGGGTAGTATAGCCCAGTTTCTTAAGTAGGAAATGGCTAAATCATTGAAAGGAAATTAGTATAAATACAATGATACACCGAAATATCACATTTCCACGTTTATAGTAATATGTCTTGATAATGCAGCTATTATTAATGTAATCATATCTCTTTTTCTCTGTTTACTTCCAGGGAGATCTAAGACCTCTGATGTGCTTATTCCATGTGATATGGTGTTACTGCGAGGTTCCTGCATTGTAGATGAAGCCATGTTGACTGGAGAATCTGTGCCGCAGATGAAGGTAATTAAAAATTTCTTTTAAAAAGCCAAGCCACTGCAGACCTTGAAATACTATTTGAAATTGCAGGAAGAAGGAAATTTATAATACTAGAAGGAAAAAAATAAATACGGTAAAATTCCGAAAATAAGCCCCTCCATGTATAAGCCCAAACCGGTAACGCAAAAAACTTTCCGTTAAATCGCCCCTCCAAATATAAGCCCCCCAGGGGCTTGTACGTGGAAAATTGCTCTCAAATACAATGTAAAACAAAAAAAAAAATGGTAAATTTACTTCCAACTATAAGGCTAGCCCTATCGAGTTTGAAACGCAAATTTCCCTCCGTAGATAAGCCCCTCCGAACATAAGCCCCTCCAAAAATAAGCCCCTCAAAAAGGGCCTTTGAAAAATATAAGCCCCGGGGCTTATTTTCGGAATTTTACGGTATGTAGAAATTTAGCAATTATCAACCCACTTTGTCCAATAACATGAAAACTTTTGTGTGCAAACACCTCTCACAAGCGATCATCTTTAAAAATACTTGCTTAGTCTCAGGTCTTCTCATTCAAGTCATTGCAGTGATGAATGGGAGATAGACATGAGCCAAAATGCATAGGCCACGTGGAAAAATGGGATAGTACAGTATACTCTTAGGGGGGATTCATTCGCAGCATATGCATATTATAGCCATGACTTTTGTTCCCTGCTAGCAGAGGTCTCTCATTTTTGCCTCGTCATGAGAGACCTCTGGCAGGGAATCACTTTTGCCTATTTGCCATAATTTTGTTTTTAAGCTTAAACCTTTCCACATGTAATGTAGTGGAATTCAGGGCCACAGTTTTATTGTTTATGGCAAAATCAAAAAATTGGTTACACTGTTACATGTATGCTTGTACTACATGAGGTCGAGTACATGAAATTAAGTCAATTTTTGCGTGAATGCAACCACTACAGGAACCTATTGAAGATGTACCAGGGGATGAAGTTTTTGATTTGGATCAACACAGTAAATTACATGTGCTCTCTGGTGGGACAAAAGTTGTACAACATTCGCCTCCTCTAAAGAGTTCTGCTGGACTTAAAGGTACATAACCTGTCTTTATAGTCTAATCTGATGTTACAAAATTAAGGTTAATGCCCAATGAAATGGTGCAACTTGAACACAATGCACTGTGTTATTTGCAACCTGTATGATATGTTTTATAAGCTTATGACATGCAGTGGAGTTGTACTTATGTACTAATTAAATAATGGCAAAAGTACACTGAAATGTCAGTAACAATTGTTCGAAAAGGTTTCAATGAAAGCTGGTTTCAGGCAGGCTACGACTGCCTATAGGGCTCTTGCTGCCTTCTGTTAAATAACTCTTTTTGATGTCCAGAATGCTGGAAATTTTATTGCCAGCTGCTAGATGTGATTTTTTTTTGTGGGGGTGGGGGGGGAGCGTGGCCCTGGACCGACCTAGCAAATCTCCTTAATGGGTCGCAGCCACAGCCTTACTCTACTACCATTGGGAAGTCTAAAGGTCAGTCATTATTGAGTAGAACATGTATTGAGTAAGTGTTTCTTTTTCAAAGGTCCTGATAATGGTTGTGTGGCTTATGTCTTAAGAACTGGATTCAATACATCTCAGGTCAGGAAGTGAATAAAAGTAACATTTTGGCAAATTCAGCCATATTTGATTACAGAAATACTACCTTAAATCCTTTTTATCCCCGTGGGGCTCATTTATTTGAAGCACATCAGAGGAGGGAGGCTTAATAACTTTCTCGTCCTGAAAAGAGGGGGATTATTGGGAAGGAGGGGCTTAACACTGGGTTTATTATGGTGTGTGACTGAGATTTCCTTCATTACAGTTTCAAGTAGGAATACACAACTCTGCACTGATTTTTCTGTACATTCCCTTCTTAAGTTTTGTGTGTTCTTTTTCCCTTTTTGATGTAATTACATTGTATAACATACAGTAGCTCAAGTAAATGTGTAATAAATTGGCATTTTATTTAAAAAGTTTTTTTGTTACTTCAACAGGGAAAGCTTCTCAGAACAATTTTGTTTGGTGTGAAGCGGGTCACAGCCAATAGTCTGGAGACATTTCTCTTCATCCTGTTTTTGCTTGTGTTTGCTATAAGTGCTGCAGCATATGTTTGGATCAAAGGTAAGGGAATTACCGCAGAGACCGTCTTTCATAGCACCAAGTTGTTGAAACATTCTATACATGACTTTTAAGCTTGTGCAAAAACCTGGTTTGGGACTTATCTTCATGAATGTGGAGATCAGTATTCTAAGAAAGTCATGGCCCATAGCCCAGGGCTAGTGAATTTTGCTATCAGGCTAGTGAATTCTTTTCTTTTCTTTTACAAACTACTTTTTTTGCAATTTAGGTACTGAAGATCCCAAGAGGAATCGCTATAAGCTATTCTTGGAGTGTACTCTGATATTGACCTCAGTGGTTCCGCCAGAACTTCCCATTGAACTGTCTTTAGCTGTCAACTCATCTCTGATGGCATTGCAGAAACTTGGTAAGGCTAAGTAAATTTAGTCCCCTTCGTGGCCGTTTTTAGGGTCGTTGCGTGATGACCCTAAAAACGGCTGCGAAAGAAACTAAAGTAAATTACATTTGTAAGAGTCTATTCCATATTTAAAGTTACATGAAAATGCATTTTTTTTCTTTTAAGTGCTTTTTTTCTTTGCATGGTGTAGGGTAGTGTCAAGGCCTTGCTAAACTTACTAGCCTGCGTGACAGACACATCCCCCTTCCTCACTCCCTCCCCCCTCCCTTACCGCTTTCAATTCCTGCCACGCAGGCTATAAACTCACAGAAACAATAAGCTGTCTGGCCAGTCAGGGTATCGTGTGTTTGGCAAACAAAGTTTAACCCTTTTTAAATAAGTTAACCAGCTGATAGTGCAAATTTCATCTCTTTTCATTTAATATCAATGCTGTGCTCTAGGAAAAATTGAAGGGAGCCAAGTGCTCTGATCTTGTGAAATCCAGTGTGCCAGCGTATGATTTCTAGGAAAAAGCAAAGATTCTCTAGTTGCCCAAGAACAAAAGTCAGGCGCCACGGGCCAGGGGGCTCTGCTAGAGCACAGCCTTGAATATTACTGCTTTTCAGTGACCCCAGTCTTTCATAGCTTATTAACTCTTTTATGATTTGTTTTTCTGCAGGGGTGTACTGCACAGAGCCTTTTAGAATTCCGTTTGCTGGTAAAGTTGATGTATGCTGTTTTGACAAGACAGGAACCTTAACAAGTGATGATCTTATAGTGCAAGGTGTTGCTGGCCTCAAGTAAGTATGGTGCTCACAATGTGGATGACTCCTCCTTAAATGTTCTACAATTTGTATCAGATTTAACGGAACTTTTTCGTTAGTTTAATAACTACACAAGAATTCAATAACCACACCAGTAGTTCAATGACCACACGTTCGTTCATTGAGCGCAGGGGCGGATCCAGGATTCTTTTTTAGGAGGGGGTGCACTCGTCTCTTCCAATAACCCACATAGTTTTTTTTTGCAGAATACCAGTTGTATTAGAAAACCTCAAGTCATCTCAGCCGGGGGGGGGGTGCGCACCCCCTGCACCCTCCCCCTAGATCCGCCCCTGGAGCGCACATTACATACAGCTTCGGGACAAATAGCCACAAATACGTATAAATGTGTAGCATTAAGGAAGTGGTAATAACTCATTTAGCGATGACACAAAAACTAAATTGAGAAATAGCTATGGTACACTGTCCCCTTTAAATAGACTCAACCGTGAACGGTGCTAAGAATAAAACTCAAGAAATTCGTGCGGAGCTCCATCAGGGTCAAATGTCTGAAGCGGTTTTTGTTTTTTTATGGCAAATTTGTAGAAAGATGGAGATGGGTTTATAAAATAATTCGTTAATGGAACCATCTTTTCAATTCTCTTAAAATTATGAGCCTCTTTTTGTTAAAAATGCTTCGCTAAGAGCTGAGAAGGACAGCAATAATCTGCGTGTTGTTATAGTTTTGCTTGTGGATTTTATTATCCTTTTTATTTGCAGAGATGACGATGAAGTGTGTGCAGTTACTGATATTCCCGATGATACTGCGCATGTGCTGGCCTCGTGTCATTCGCTGGCTTTCCTCGATGACAGTTTAGTGGGTGATCCTCTTGAGAAAGCCGTCCTTCAAGCTGTGGACTGGAGACTAACAAGAGGTGAAAAAGTTAATCTCCTAATCTTAAGCTTGGACTTAAATCTTGGGTTAGGAAGATAAACCGTAGGCCCCCGTCTCACAACCTTTGCATATACAGCTATTTCGAGAAAGCGCGCGAAAAAAGTGAACGCGACAATCCCGAAAGGCACTGTGGGTGGTTTTGAGTTCACTGTTCTTCAAAGAAATTTGAAAGAATGGCATGAGAGGGCATGGACACATGTCTGCGAGTGCTAAAGGAAAGCAACAAAAGTTGGTTCGACAGCTTCAGTGTCAGGAAGAGTGTATTGATCATATCCCATATTACCTTTCGGGATTGTCGTGTGCACACTTTTTCCGACAACCTTTCTCGAAAGAGCTGTATAAATTTTGTGGAACTTTTAAGAACCCACACACTGTTCGTGAAGAGTAGGGAGCGTAGTCCCCGGTGACGTGGTCTACCTTATATTCACACTCGCACTTTTTGTCTTATTTGTAAACTATTCCATGAGCAGTCTGGCAAAAAAAAAGACAAACAGTGTTCTAAATTATCCCTGAAAGGCCTGTGGAGAGAATGAATGATATATGATATTTACAATTTCTAACCTCCTTTATTGATAAAGTAGTGCGCTTGCTCTCAAAATCCTGTTTCTTTTAAGGTCCTCTATGTTCGGCTGTTGAAATCCTTCCATTCTACTTCTATACCGTTTATTTATAGATTTTTCTCCTTTGGGTGCATATTTGAAGGAAAGCGCTTAGTTAGTATTTTTAGCCTCAAAGGGGGTAATGATTCAAAGACTGATTCACTTATTTACGCTCTACAGGTGTTGTCGCACCTAGTTTTCAATTAAATTTGCCTTGTTTTGTTTGAATTTCAGGTGATATCGTGATGCCAAACAAAGGAAGGCGTGTCTCGATGCGCATCGTTCATCGACATCACTTCTCGAGTGCGCTCAAAAGAATGTCAGCTATTGTGTCGTTACAGAATCCCGGTTCGTCCACCAATGAATATATTGTAACTGTGAAAGGAGCTCCTGAAACCCTTAGATCAATGGTGAGTGGATTGAGCAAAATATTTTGCATTTTTTCTCTAGTGGCGGCAGTAAATATAGAGAGGAGAAGTCGTTATGTCACGTTGTCATCCTAGCAAAATTTCTAGATCTCAAAGAAGTCGTGGTCCTGTAAATATGGCAGAAAAAAAGAACGAAAAAAATGGCTTATATAACTTTCGTGTGTATGAGTGCACTCGGGAACAAAACGGTAGCCCGTACTTTTGTTCCATCGTTCAACAATGCAAATGGCCGTCTCTGTCAAGAAAGATTGTCGAGATCCAGAAATTTTGCTACCGTGGTAACTTGACGTCACACTTTCTACTCTATTGACCATATTTAGGTTACGCTTGGGCCTGGGTCTGCGTTGTGGCGAATTGCATCATGGTACTGTTTTGGGGGACAAATTTTGACCCAGTTTCTCCGCTCAACTTCGTAATTATCCAATGAACAGAAGCGCACTGCGTATTCAACACTGACTTAGGCTCACGAGCAACCTGAAAATGGCCGATACATACCTGATAGCGATTGCAAGGTAAAGGCCCGCTAGTTTGTGCGAGTAAACGACTTGTTTCACCCGGAAAAGTCGTTTTCTTTCGCTATCTTAAAGCATGCAAGTTAATTAGCTATCCTTACTAACGAAATGTTTGTCCCGCTCTGATAAACAATGCTCATTTATATGCTGCCTTACCCTCATATACAGCTGTTAGACGCATTCGTTGTCACAGTATTTCTGACTCTGTTGGCAGATTGAATTTTCTTTTGATATAT
Organism: Porites australiensis; assembly: GCA_022179025.1. Lineage (NCBI taxonomy): Eukaryota > Metazoa > Cnidaria > Anthozoa > Scleractinia > Poritidae > Porites > Porites australiensis. Next base: position 65,491 of record BOPM01000668.1, on the reverse strand, counting down.
TTTTGTCGTATGCGTGTCTATTTCAGTATAAAACTGTTCCCAGGAACTACGATACCATATACCACAGAATAACATGCCAAGGATCCAGAGTGTTAGCATTAGGTTACAAGAAGATTGGAGAGGTGCCAGCAAAAGAGGTATAGTAGAATTAAATGCGCATTTCTGACTACCCCCTCTTTTTGATTTAGTTATAGTCGAAGGAAAAGCCAGCCACGTGAACAAGCGTGCAAAAGCCAGTCAGCTTCGGCGTAGCTAGGGTAGTTTGACATAGTTCGGGTCTTTCGTATTTCGCATTTCATTGTGATGAGTATGGATGATATGGTGTCCCGTTCAAGCTGGGAGCTGTTTTGACGAAGCAGCGCTCATGATAAAGCACGCTTGTGGTTCTACTTCTTCGACTCTAAAGCGCCCCATTATCACTGGAATTTCAAAAGCTTGACAAGAAACAGATTAGGCATTTTTACCGGACACCAAGAAACAGTCGCAGTATCGTGGAAAACAGGCTTTCTTATTTGCAAGCCAGGGTTAACAGAAAGGAGTTTCGCCTCAACCACTTACCCTCCCCTGCCCACTTACTTCTTTTAAGCTAGCCTGCGTAGCAGGCGCTTGGAAGTAGTGGGCGAAAGAGAGAACTGGCAGGCTACTTTTAAGCCTCCTCTTAATCGCATTTAAATATAAGGGCGCTAACAGAATTGACTGATCATTAGTTCTGGTGTAGAGCATTGGCCAAGAGTTCTCAGTCTTATAGAGTTTTGGTAATAGTTCTACCTGTCACGGATAATGGTTCATAGGTTCTATTTTCCTTATCAGATTCGTGATATGAAGCGTGAAGAGTGTGAGTGTGATCTGCAGTTTGCGGGATTCGTGGTAATCGCGTGTCCATTAAAGAGCGATTCTAAAGCAGCTATCAAGCAGATTCAAGAATCATCACATCACGTAAGTATTGGTGCCGCTCAAACAGCAACCTCGTAACAAGGAGGAAACTGTCACCCTGTTGTTTTTACCGGAAATATATTTTTGACGAGTATTTCTTTTTTTTTTTTATCTAATTGTTTTTTTATTTACATAGCTGACTATGATTACTGGAGATAACCCGCTGACCGCCTGTCACGTGGCTCGAGAGCTTCGCCTTACCAGGCGCGAAATTGTGGTACTATCACCTCCTGAAAGCACAAATAATCACGGTAATGTCTTATACTGTGACTATTCTTTAAGGCGTAAAGGATGCTTATTCTCTACTCTTTAAAACAAACGCTTGTAACGTGTCGTGTGGTAAGAAAGTGTTGCAAACAGCGAAAATGGTACTAGGACATAACCCAGCTGTCTTAAGTTCCTGTAAAAAAGATTGAAAATTCTTTTGTTAGGGCAATGGCAAGTGGGAGTAAACATGTAATTGATGACTGTAGCATGTTAACAAATTGTGACTGTCTGGAAAGCATTTGACCTCAGTACCGTAAGCGCGGGAAATAGTTTGATGGACTGCATTCAGCAAGCGCGCGAAAAACACGACATTAAAGTGTAAGCGCGGTAAAAGCTTGAGACTAGCTGAAAGCGCGGGAAAATAGACGAAAAAAATCGCCTTGTGATTGCAGAAATTATGTTAATTCTGTTGTATTTTGTATTAAAGAAAAAAGCGTGAATTTGTTTTCTGAAAAAACCAGCCAGATATCAATAGGTGCGATATTGTCAGTCGTAGAATTATCGTAGTAAAAACTGAAGCCAATTTTCACATCGACTAATCTACAAAGCAACAAGAGCATGGTTCTTATTTTGTGAGTAATAACTTTTCCCATTTTCCTTTTTACAGTGGAAAGCGAGTGGCACTGGCAGCCAGTGGATCGCTCATTCAGTCTTCCCATCATCCCTGCTGGTGGGATTAAGGAACTGACTTCCAAATTTGACTTGTGTGTTACTGGAGAGGTAGCAAACGTCATGAATGCCTTTGAGTATAATGCAGTTTCAAAATCTGTTTTCTTTTTCTTTGCTTCGCTAAACATCATCATTTTGGGGTATTCTTTTATGAGGAAGTACTTTTTGTGGTTTTGAGTAAGGTTAGAAAATGCCATAACACCACTAGCCCTACCATCCGTCGTTTAATCACCAGGTAGTAATTTTCGCGCAGCAAATTCTTCTGGCATGTTTTGTTAAAATTGTTTGACCACGAAAGTGGGATCTCTTTAGTCCAGAACCAATCAAAAGCCGAGGCGGTGTTTTGTAGGCCGAGGTTTGCAATTTGAAAGGGTTCATTTGTACTCTATATTTTTTCAATTTTTTTCTTTGTCTGAAGCTTTATGCTAACGTTCAGTCGTGCGTTCCTTGCTAGGAATTTTCAGCTAGAAGATATAAGTAATCAGAAGACGTGTGCGGCCATAGCACAAGTAAAGTTTCGGCGAAAAATTGTCCATTCATTTACATTTTAGAACACCGCCCCACAGTTTTGCTGTATGCAACTGCGGCGAACAGTGCATCCAAAAAATATTGGGTGGTTTTATTTTTCTCCATTGCTTAGGCATTTAATGTTGAAGGATAATTATTGACGCCAAGTCTCTTATTTAATTTGCAGGCATTTTCCTACTTACAATCGACTGAGAAATTATCCAAGTTTTTTCACTCCATCATTCAAAACGTTCAGGTTTTCGCACGAGTAGCTCCCAAACAAAAGGTATAGTAGATATCTCTTTTTATTTGCAGAGTCTTGGCTATTAGAGTACTAGACCCTGTAAGTCTGTTTATTAGTAATTTGGAAACGGCTTTCATGCAGGTGAATATCTCTGGCCTTGGTCTTTGTTTTCATAACAGGAACTTGTAATCACCAAACTCAAGAGCAAAGGTTTTGTCACATTAATGTGCGGTGACGGTACAAATGACGTAGGAGCGCTGAAACATGCGCACTGTGGTAAGACTTCATATATGCTTAGTTTTACTGTAAAGGATGGTCCATCGCAGCGTTCCACATAGCAAGTTCTGCTTGTTGAAAAAGTATCAAGGGCTATCTACTGGATAAATTGCTTTTTCCTTTGATTGACCCACTTCTTTTTTTGATCTCCCAACATAGTTGCGTTTTTTCGAGTAGACGAGACCTCGCCATACGCCTTTTATGAAAACTCATCAACTTCTAACCATGTCCCTAGGGAGTTAGACTCACACGTCATGTACCCTGAAACCTCGGGAAAACTATGTTCCAGTCTCCCCAAGATTCTAAGTTTTTTCTCAGTCAGTGTTTTACCTGAGGGTGGGGGGGAGGGGATTGAGCCTCTGGGAAACACAACTCACTGTTTCCCTTGGATCTAATCATCTCAGATTCCCTACTCTGATCATTATTGCCTGCTTATTGATCACGTGTCTTTAAAGGGGTACGTCATAATTACGTGGACCCATCAAAATGTTTCTAGGTTGTAAAGGCAATAAGACTAAGCTCTTCATTTTATTGTGGACCAGTTCAGTCTTATAAAGTAACTTAGCGCTATCGTTCCCATTACTAGGTGTTGCTTTGCTTGCCGGTGCCCCAGAAAAACTACCCGAGAACAGCAAAAAAAGCAGCCAGAAATCCAAAGATGAAAAATCTTCCACATCGGTGAGACCAACGTAAAACTTTTGCTGACCATGTCATCATGGCCAGTCTTACTTACAACACAAAGTTTGTTTCATCTGCACAAATATAACTTCTGACTGGCTATATTGATCAATGGATAGCACATGTGATCTTGAAATATTAATAGATTTACTTGTTGAAATTAACTTAAGTTCTCATAACTACAAAGAAAGTATGGTGATTTTTACTCTTTATCGTCGATTTGTGATCAGAAGTGCCAGTCGTCACATGCCATAAAAGAACTTTATGCAAAATTATTAAGAGTGATACGTTTGAAGTGCTCAGAGCTACTTTAAGTTGTCGAAATTTTAAGGTGGTTTTTCCGTTTATCTTCTACAAGAAATTATATCTTGTACCAGAATGAACAGTTGTCGTTACTGAGTTTTCTTTTCTTTCGCCAGCAGACAGACGACAAGGGTAAGAATGATTCAATCAAAATAGTATCCAGGGGAAGTATCCCCCCTGCTTCTGGTAAAGGATCCTCACGTGCAGCTAAGATGCGCGCTATGGCCCGGGGGGAGGATACTGCCTCCTCCTTAAAACAAGAACAACAGGTTAGCTCATATAATTGTCTTTTCCCACGCTAAATGGAACTTAGCCAAAGTTAGAATGAATCTAATGCGGTCCAGCGGAATCAAAACTACGAGGGAGGTGCAAAGGTGCCATCAGGTTTTGCTTTGTGCTTCTGGTTGCAAGCAGTGTTAAATTTCGTTATAAAGTATTTTTCCTCTATTGTCCAAAACCGGTTTGCGATTGATTCACCTGGTGATTGACTAAAACTTCTCTCGCCACTATCCCATCCAATCAGAAGCTGGGGCAGTTGACGCGACTTGTGCGCATGCGTTTCCCCGCTTTTGGCAGGGTATATAAACTGGATATCGGAAGACAAATGCCATGGCTGTGAGAAGGGCGTGGAAATTTTAAAACAGTTATCCGAGGAGTCCGTTGCGAAGTCCTGTTTTCAGGGCAAGCCAAAATGTTTGTGAATATTTGTGTGTTTGCGTTCATGTAGCGTTTGCTGGCTTTTTTGTTTTTCCTTACAACAAATTTGTTTTTGTAGAAAAAAATCCAAGAGATGTTAAAGCAAATGGATGAAATGGATCAACCTCAAGTTGTTCGGCTGGGAGATGCGTCTATCGCTTCACCCTTTACTTCGAAACTGTCTTCTGTTATGGCAGGTATGTTAACAGACCTCAACTGATAATATTTTGAATTCCTCCTGTTTTCTTTAGGGGCTATTCAAGATCGATCATTCAGCTTTAAAAGCTGACGACAGTCGCCTGCAGAACAGCACGGCCTCCGTGATCGGCAAGTGACCAAGAGACTTAAATTTGATGCATTGCTTCTCGCTCAAACGATTTCGTGAATAGCTGTTGTATCTGGTTTTTACTAATTGTGGTCGGGACGAGCGAAACGAAAAGCGGGAAAGGAACTGAAAATAGACAGACGAGCGTCCTCTGAACTTTTTTCCCGCGATCGCTTTAACCTTTTGCAGGCTCCGACTAATTAAGAGCCTGAAACATGCTTTACTAATGTAATTCTTGGATTTGTTTGTTTTCAGTTTGTCACATCGTAAAGCAGGGTCGCTGTACCTTGGTCACAACTCTACAAATGTTCAAGATTTTGGCGTTAAACGCCTTGGTGCTCGCCTACAGTCAAAGCGTGCTTTACTTAGATGGAATCAAGTTTAGTGATGGGTTAGTTAAAATTATATCTCCCTTGTTATTTTCCCACTTAACTTTAACATTAGCGTGCTAGTTAGTAAGGCGGATCACTAAGTCATATCGTTCGTGCCAGTAGACAGATTTCTTAACGTAAGATTTGTCCCTTTAACGAGACAATTGGAAAGGAAACTCCCATTCTTTCGTCTTGTCGTTAAGTTAAAGACAGTTAGATATGTTAACCGTGGAGAGGGGGAAAGTTGGCCAAGGAAAACGGCTAGAGTTAAACAGTTTATATACAGATCTGGCGCGAGATCGAATGCAGAGATAACACCGTATTTGATAGTGAGAAAAATTTGCTCAAATTTTGAGTGTAATTAGATGTACTTATTTTACAGTCAAGCAACACTTCAAGGCATTCTTTTAGCTGGCTGCTTTTTGTTCATATCAAGGTCCAAGGTAAGACTATACCGCAAGCACAGGCAACTTTTTCTCGATATGTACTTCTGCACACTAGTATACATCGCCAAAATTGCAGCCTCTGCTCGCAAAGAAACGAGACCAATAATAACAATGACAATGACTATTGTAATGAAAATGACAAAAAACTAAAAGTGTTAAGATGGCCTCATGGCCTTATTCCAATGCTGTGGTGTCAAAAGTCATTGCAAGATTATCTGCAGAAGGTTAGAATGAATGCAGAGAAAACTATGAATGTAAAAGAGATATTGCCGTTAAAGAGGAAACCCAGGCTTGCCGGGATTCGAATTCTGATCTCTGGGATACCGTTGCAGCGCTCTGACCAATTGAGCTTGCCAGCCAACTGGGAGGTGGTTATCAAATTGGCTCGTAATATACCCCGAATTATATGAATATTTATTGGAACCTCGGAATGAAGAACTGCGGAAAGCTGTTGCAAAAGATAAGCGAGGGCTTCAAGGAAGATCCTTTTGTCCTAAGACCTCAGTTATTATTTCCTGAATTTCTTTCAATTTGTTTGTGGTTCTTTTTTCAGCCTCTTACGAATCTATCCAAGCGTCGTCCGCTACCGAATATATTTAACTTGTATACGATAATAACCGTCCTCTGTCAGTTTGCTGTTCATTTCTGGGCTCTGATTTATATGGTGCGGCAAGCAAAACGACTGACGCCTGGCATGTAAGTACAGGCTCTGTAAATACTTAAGCCCTTACCTGGAATGTATCTAAAAGCCAGTTTCAGTTGAAACAACAAAACACCCGCTTTACCCCTCGAGTTTTTAAACCTGATAGTACACAACTGCTAGTTTTTTGAACGGCTTCAAAATCTCTGACATAGATCAACTCGTTCTTGCACCAATATTTAGATTTGGGGTTATTTTGGTGAAAAAAAAATTGGACGTTGAAAGTTTAGCCGTGTCTTTATAAGATATAAAGACACTCATAAAACATTAATTTCTTTTGTTTTTCCTTTATGAATTATTAATTAGCTTTTGAAGTCGATTAAGAGCACACAAGTTAAACAGCGGCATGTCAATGTGGTGTCGTAAGCGTTCTTAGCCGAAAACCGCTGACTTTCGTCTATTTGCCTTTAGATAATAACCAAACAGCGAAGGGCAAATTTGATCTTATTCAAAGTGAATGTATTGGATTCCCCCCCGTGTACACTTGTTACGAGTGTACAAGTACTCCACTTGCAAGTACATGTATCACACGTCCTTGCCAAGCAAAGTAAAAACCTGGCTTAACTGAAACTATGGGGAATTACTGGTTATAAGTCTTGGAAAAAAAAACCTGCAACAAAAATGTCGTGTACAGCTTCAGAAATATAATTTTTATGGTAATTTCCTATGGCCCTTATTTGTTGTAGTTATTTTTGGTGTTTCTGTTGCAGGGAAGCCCAACATGTAGATTTAGAAGCTAAGTTTCAGCCCACCATTGTTAACAGTACTGTTTACATTGTATCTATTGCCATGCAACTGGCAACCTTTGCTATTAACTACAAGGTAACGAAACCAAATCTTAAGCGTTTATCGGTTGTAGATTTCTTGATTGCTTCGGTTTTACAGTGCTCTGTTATCTGCTGGACTGCAAAATCCCGCCCAATTTCTCAACCAATCGAAACCATTCTGTTGGCACTGGTTTCCCATGCTCGGCGTTGCCTCATGAATATGCTTCCAGGCGTGCTCGAAATAGAAAAATTTGGAAAGACACTGAACAGTATCCACAGCCCACCTACCCCTCCCCTAAGCCAGCATCAACACTTACGTCTCACTTAAGGCAAAATATTGGCTCAGGGGAGGGGTAGGTGGGCAGTTTCCTAGAAACGCATAATGATCCCAACTGTTTCCGCAACACCAAGAAATGCCCTTCTTTGCTCAGAGCCTCGAACGGCGAGCGAAAAGTAAAATTATGCAAATCAGCAGCCTTGCGCCTTCGTTTGTCGCTGCTTCGCCACTCGACCCATGCGCGTGCCCTCCATCTATTGCCTCAAAAAAAGAGTAAGAGACCAGTCGCGGTCAGTGAACACTGGGGGAACTGGATTTGGTTTTGTACCACAGGACCACCCATTTACATGTGATTACCACTAAGTAATTCTACTGTGATTTGTGCACAGGGTCACCCTTTTATGGAGAGTCTGCTGGATAACAAGGCGCTGTTGTACAGCTTGCTAGCCTCTGGTGGATTTGTTGTTTGTATGGTGACAGGTTCTGTTCCTGAAATCAACCAACAGTTTGAAATCGTCACATTTCCCCCAAAGGTAATACCTTTACCTACACGCATGCGTTGTGACTAAACAAATTTATCTGCAAGGTCAAATGAATTTTATTTTGAGGGCTTTTTTTTTAAATCGTATTCTTCAAAAGTACGTTTTTTTATCGTGATTTGCCGCTTCTCTTTAAGATAATTTGTCGCAGCAGGAAGGAGAATTTAAAAAAGCGAGTAAAGAAAGCGAGAAACAAACTGTCTAAACTTGCTACAAGTTGACCTCACGCGTTTCCTAGCAGGGCGAGCTCGTTAGGCCGCGAAGCGGCCGAGCGAGCGCAAAGTCGTGAGAGGTCGACTTGTCGCGCTTGAAGGGTTTCCATTTGCGTCCCGCGCCATATTAAATCGTACGAAGGACTTTTTGAAAGTCTACAAACTGTCTCGCGCGGCCCATTAACTTTCACATAATTTCATTCTTGAGTCGGGGTTTTTAAGGACTGTAATAGGTCTGTGACTTCTTTCACTGGTGATATTGGATGTGTTAATCTGCTAAGAGGTTTCGATTTATCAATAAATATTTGAGAACTAACTCGTTTTGCTTTCATTTCGTTCTAGTTCCGTGAAATATTCATGCAAGTTCTATTAGCCGATTTTGTAACAGTGTTTGTCATGGACAGAGTATTGGATTTTCTTCTTGGCAGCGCCAAGCTACGACAGCATTAGCAGGATAACAGATATGTGTTCGCGGCCATTAAATAAGGCATTTTTCAGCTGGGAAATTTTGTTTCAACTCAAGTATTGGTTGAACTTAAGGTCAACGATAAGAAACGCCGACTGTTTCCGAAGGCAACGTTATGTCCCCAGATTACTCGAGGATATATTCGAAGAATAAATATCATCAAGTTGCAGAAATTACTTTATTGACTCTTTTCGTAATATCTGCATTGTGTGGAAAATGGTTTTGCGAACATCGTCAAAAGTTGATTTAAGCATAAATTTTTAAAAAATGAATGTAACACAGCAAGATTAGAAGTGCAGGGAAGGCCTTGTTTTAACCAGAAGAAAATGCTTGTTGTTTGTTGGAACACAAACATATATCAGTTAATTTTTTTTTTTTTCAAAACCAAAGCCATAATGTAAAACGTGTTTTTCGTTCAACAAGCAAACTCTGGATCACGTATTTAAAATAATACAAAGAAGAGGCACTCAAAAATTCGAGTTTCGCGTGTACAGAATTTGCTCGCCAGATATTCTAAATGCGCTCATCGATACAATTTAATGTAATATAATTATTAAGATTAAGCAACTTCCTTAATTCTTCTACTATCAAACTTCCATCACTTTAAGATCGTGGCGAGGTTTAAAAACTTTGATTTCAGAACAGTGTTATTAAATTTATCAGAAAAGTTAGGTCCGTGTGTTGTAGTAAACTCATCGGGCAGGGTCATATTATCTGTGAGATATTTATTTCCTAAAACAACAGTAAGACTACTCGAAGACTTTGAATAAATGATTCATCTCAAATTCTTTCTTGGTGATTTTTTCTTTTCTCTCTCTATCTCTCTGCTAAAAAGAAAGGAAACCTGCAAGAACACTAGCACCGATCGAGTGCAACAATATTTCCTGGCTTTTGAAGACGAGGTGGCCCTAGGACCAGAGATTTTTCATGTGCGCTTTCCGTTTTCAGAGGTTTTCCCTATACTTAACTCTTTATGCTTTTTGCTCTTTGTGAAATTTATCAAGCATTTGCAGTCGTGTATAAAAAAAAATCTCTACAAAATTTTTTTGAAAGTCGTTTTCCGACCTTTTTTGCCTGGTTTACTAGCAACATTGCAGTCTGTCAAACGCGAACATTTTGCGTCATTTTTGGCGATGTCTGAAAGAACAGCTCTTTGACTTCTGGTGATTTGCGTTCCCCTCGTGATGATTTTGTTCAGATACTCATTACCACATCATTAATGTTACAATAATTAGCAAGATGTCGTGACATCATACAAACTTGTGCACTGTTGCAGAACAAAAGTTATAATCTGTTAGAACAAACGGGTTGCTTGGTGACCAAGTAAATTTTATCCTGAAGTAATCCGCGTTGCAAAGAACGTGACTTTTGCAAAACTCTTCCAATTTTTAATTACAATTTCGAAAAGGTGCGTCCATAGAGGACGTCACTCACGTATTTTACGCTTAGATTACACTTTCCTTTTAAATGAGCAATGCGTTTGTTCCCCTGAAGAACGAAGCGGCTGTTTCTCTGTGACAGAACTCGTTGCTCCTTTCAATGCAACGGCGTGTTTCTTGACTAATCTCTTCCTTGAGAAGTAAACACGAGGATTTGAACACTTCAAAATGGGTGCCATTGTTTCTCATCGAAAAGAAGCTCGAAGAATAACAAGGGTGGAGCAGAAAGCAATGTAAGTTTTATTTCATTTAACACGTATTTGATTGTGTACTCATGTACGTAGTTTGCATGTTTACAAACTATAAAGTGACACATTGTGAGACTGTTATGTATATATTTAAGAACTTCCACAGTGAGACAGAACATTTCAGTTTCTAACTTTTACCTAATTTGTTCTTATTAAATTCATGACAGAGCGGTCAATGCTTTTTCTACAACCATAAAAATAGATGAACAGTTAAAAGAAGAGGAGAAAGGTACAGGGAAGTCTTTACAGTACTAGGAAAAGCGATCTATGTATAAAATCCCCAACTGTGTTTGCGTAAAACGTGTAAGAGATTAGCCCTGTTTGACAATCCTGGGTTTTCAGGCCAATATGTCAGTTTATGTTTGCGACAATCATGTAAACAACGACTTAAATTGGAGTGTCCAAACTGGATTCTTGTGAATCTATCTATTTATTATCATTCATGTTTCTTTTAAATGACAAATTGATTGATAAATAGAGGCTTCAAATTTTCTTGCAAATTGTCCTGCAATTTTTCCTGGGGTTAATGTCACTATCTGCTCTTTGAAAACCCCTTGAAAAGTCACGCAACTAAATAGCACATGCAGTCAAAATAAACAAACAACAGGATAGTTTAATAAGAACGAACACAACCCTGTGGCAGGTAACTAGCAACGTCGGGTTATGCCACAAATGAAACAAAGCCTCCTCACGTGCGGTAGGACAAGAGCATTAGACAGGCACGCAATAGATTAAGATACCTTTAGCCAAGAAAGGCTTCCTTTCAACGCTATAACAATTAGAGACTGTTCATTCATAGAATGAATCACAAAATTACTAAAAACCAATCAAGCTTTAATGTTGGGCAGACTTACTCAGCCTACCCCCCTTAGGCCTTCTGTTCCATTATTAACTGCATTAACTATGTGGAAAATGTGTTAAATATACGGTGAGATAAGTATTTTATTCACATAATTTTGTAGCTGCAACACCTGTCCAGCAGCCAGCACATGAAGGAAGCCCTGCAACAGCTCGGAGCAGAACTCCAAGCATTGCTGTGGCATCTTGGGGTGAAGGGATTGTTGGCACATCATCACACGCCCTTCATAGTAAGGGTGTGGTATCATCAAGGGGTGTACAGCATGAGGTCAAATCAAGCAAAGACATGTACCCTATGCAGAAGCCCAAAACACCTGATCCAAACAAGAACAGTGAACTTGATACAAGTTTTGCGAGAGTCCGTCCAATTACACCACAATCAAGGACAGAAAAAGCAGCTGTTACCATTCAAAGGTACACCATATCTTCGTAATTAAACCCAGTCCACTCAACTCTTAGCAAGTAGCATTTGTTAGTTAACTATTCTCTCTTTAGCGGGGGGTGAGGTGGGGGGGATCTGAAGGGAAGTTTTTGGGTCACAGAATTTAGTTTTAGCAGGATATGACTAAACTACTGAAAAAAAAAAAAAAAAAAAGCACTTTATTTGAGTGTCAATGTATTTAGCACGAAAGTACTAATTGGGGACACTATATGTTACGTCTCCAACTGGAGACGGGACCGCCATTTTACGTGGTCATCCGAGCCAAACGAAGGTCTAGCCTGTTGCAGTGCAAAGGGAGTACCTTCATTTCTCGGTTATTTTAAGACCCTGAGTATTGGTCCGGCCCCAGGAATCGTACCTGCGACCTCCCGCTCTGCAGTCAACGCGCTCTACCGACTGAGCTAACACTGCCGCAGTTAAACATTTTTGGAATTAAAATGGCTAATCAATAATGTAGTAAATTTTGCTCCTATTCATTCTTATTATAAGTAAAATATGTTGTTAACAAAATCATGCCATCAAATCTATTGTAGGCCACTAGTGTTATTAATATTCTGGCTTAAATTCTCATTTAAAGACGTAAATTCCAGTAAGGAAAAGATAGCACTCATCCTGCAACATAGAAAAGTTAACGTACAAGTGTAACATTATGATGTTGGTTTAATTAATTCTGATTCTGTTGCAGACATATCAGAGGATATCAGTCCAGGAAGTGTCTTGAACAACAGCAACAGTCAGCTAAAATTATTCAACGGTATTATTTTGCTTTTCTACATACAGTATCTCAACAATATAAGAATATTTTACTCTCATTTTAATTGATTTAGGGCATTTATAGACGAATAGTTTCAGTTCTAAAGCATAATGAGATTAATAGCAGCAAGCTGAGGACATAGCTCAAAGAATTCCAACTTAAACGAAGCTGGGAAAGAGTTGGGATCCAATCCAATTCATCTTCATATTGGGAGAGGGGCGGGGGAGAGTATCAGCCTCAGCACAGGCCAGGGTGTATCTGGTGAAAAAAAGATTCTGATCTTCATAATTTCTTAACGGGGAGAATAAGTAAAAAAATCAAAGCATTTTCCCTTAGGTGATCATTGATATTGTTATACAGCACACTCTCTCACTGGTTACTTCAAGATCACACGACATCTTACAATGATAGTGTTTCACGCCAAAATCCCTGAGTAGGCAACATTGCAAAATCTATGATGTCAGAGGGTAATAGTGCACTGTTACCCGTGAATGTTGACCAATGACCATCGTTACAACGTGGATTAATGAATTTTCAGCTTGAAAATTTCCAGCTACATACATGTAACAAATCACTTATGATTTCTTCACTTACATTAATTTTTGATTCCGTAGCTCAAATCTCAATGTTTCCCTCGGTAAGAAACAAAATTAATTGTTTCCTGGGGAACCAGTCATTAAGTGTTTATTGTTAGGAACAATTGATGTTTCCTCTTAGGAGTTAAAAATCATTTGAATTTTACACCTGAACATTACAACCGTTACTACATTGTTAGCATCACTTTAATTCTAGGAGATACCGAAAGTACCAGAATACTAAAGAAAAGAGAGATGACCTTACTCAGCCTTCAGAAACCATAAAGGAAAATGATAATGATGGTGATAGTAGTGAGAATGATGAGGACACAAAAAGAAAACAAGAATACAGGAAGCCTTGGAGAGAATCGACTGTTGCTGCACCTGTTATTGACACAGATGTCAAGATTGGTGAAGATTTTTTTACATAATAATTCAGGCTGCCAACTTTACCATAATTAAACTTTTTGATATGTTATTATTATAAGTAGCTACTAAAATCTAATAAATCTAACTAATCTCCAGGTTGCTATTAGCATGCACTGCACATAAGTGGCCAGCGTTCATTTAGACTTCCACTAAGAATGAATGGAATGCAAAGAACGAAATCTGATCAGGTGCATGTGGACTCTCTATCACTTGTAATCTCATCACGCGTGTTTCCACCTTCTATCGTATGAAACTTATGCAAAGCACGGAGTTGGAGCAAGAACATTGTTTTTTACCTTTAATTGATCTTGCCTGCACTCCCTAGTATACAGCTTGTAGGCCCGTGTGGAACAATACTAGATATGGTCATGTTGCATAAAGCGTAGTTATCGTTTGTTTTTAATTTTGGGCGGTCATAAGGGAGTCTTAAGGAGACAAAATCTTGTGTTGCCTTTGTTTTGAAAACTTAAAAATTTGTCTTTGTGCAATTATTGTACAGCGGGCAAATTTAGGTTTTCAACTTATTTAGCTTTTTATACTTTTATTTTAGACTTGCGCAGTGAACAAAATTTGCCATCAACCAATTTCTATACTCATTTTACAGGTGACAAAACAAAAGAAAGCTTTGATATGTATCAAGAAGATATCACAGACTTGAAATGGAAAACAGAGCAACAGGTACATGCACACTTTTTGAACAGGATGACATCAAAGAATTGTTAGAATCTGATGATATTATCTTAACATTAACCTAGTGAATGTCAGTTGCTATTCTCCATATACGTTGTGTTTTCTTGATTTTCAGTTGGAAATGACAACCATGGGAGACAACTATGTTCCTCCTAGAATAGTGGTAGGTCGACATTGGCACTGTTTCTATCATCAGCATGAGACATCATCATCATTATTACTGTTATTGTTACTTAGTTAATTCACACATTATACCACTTGATAAGAAATTTCTGCAATTTGATTGGCTTAGAGCAGTGGTATTTCAGCTTAATTTGAAATGCCTGCATGTGGAAATTACAATCCTTTCGCGGGTAGTAGTAGAAACAAATAATAGCATGATTTGCACGTGATATTTGGCATAAATACCACTCGTGATATTTCAAAATTCTCTCAAATTTCACTCACCTAACGGCTTGTGAAATTACGTATAGCAATTTCGAAATATCACTTGTGGTATTTATGCCAAATATCACTACAAATCATGCTATTACCTATACTAATTATTTAATTCGAATTCTACACCATGCATATTTATTGCGTCAAGAAAACTGAGAATCACTACTTCCTCCTTAGCCTGTGAGAGCAGACGTCTTTTTTGGACAAAATAGGAACTGAAAGAGAGTCTGTCTGCTCTTGCAGGCTACTTCCTTCTGCTGCAAGCATCTTTAGTAAGCTTTGACAGTATAAGTTATGGAGTCACATTTTTTGTAGCATTTTACGTTGTTACACTACCACTGCTTTTCTAGAAATTATTGTACAAGTCATGTAACTAATTCTAATTATTATTAAAAATACACATACACTGTGTAAGTTAATTACAGTTCATTTTAAAAGGGGAGGGAAATAATGACTAGCTGACTATCATTATTTTGTTAATTCTTTGTCTGGAACCACATTACAAGGCGGCCATGTTGGGGGTCAAATACAGAAAAAATGCTATTAAAAATAGAGTTTAGTTCCCAGAAGAGAGAAATTCTTTTGTTCTTGACCAGCGACATGGCCACTATGTCATTACGGCAAACCAGCAATACATGATTTGCTCACTGGGCACACTTGTTAGTTGACTTGTGATATTTTCGGGTAATGTCAGTAATGTTGCTTTTTAATAGTAATGGTTAATTACAAAAATGGCAATTAAATTGTTGAAAGGAAATTTTAAATGTTATTATTCAAGGTTATTGCATCAAATGTGCCAAGAGCAGATGTGCTTGAGAAGATTGTCCAAGATGACATCCTCCAGATAACTTATGTAAGTTAATTAAGTAAATAAATTATATATCAATAATAATCTTACAAAGTTAATATAAATTAATAATAATATCATAAATTTACATAGGAAAAAACTCTCTTGTGGATGAGTTGTTTTCCCTCCCAAACATGCATATGGAATGATGATGATGACTGAAGAAGTAAAAAGTGAATTGGCTGATTAATTTGCTTTGAACATAAACAATGTGTTTATTTTTATAGGATTTTGCAACAGCAACACTACAAGATGTTTTAGGTAAGATACCGAACTATAAAAATAATGTTTATATCTATTAAAGAGCATTATTACACCTATTACACCTGTATGAAACACATGTATTACCCGTACATGTTCATTGGATCAATAGACAGAACTGCCAAGTAATGTTCTTTATAAGATTGGATATGTAGACAGAACTGCCAAGTAATGTTCTTTATAATGCATAATTATTTCAACAGATAGAATTGTAGCTATACTTGAAAAGTTTCAAAGCAAGAGTAAGGCAAGATCAATAGCCTTTGTTTGCCAGGTATGGCAATTTGCACACAAATTAAGTAATGGTCCAGATAAGAAGGAAAGGACCAAAACGCAGTTAACACGTCGGAATGCAAAAAGGTGCTAACTTTACTGGTGTATGTTGTCTCTACTAAGGTTCTGATTGGTTTAAACATCAAATTTTACGAAATCTCCGCAAAACAGCATGTATATTAATCCCTTTTTTTTCTATCCCACTTCCTTATAACAAAGAAGGGGGCGTTTCAAAGTACGGTATTGCGGTTTTCAGAGTCCAAGCGGTTTGCGGTAAGTTTAAATTTTGCGCCGCGGTAGTCGGTGAAAAAATCGTTGTGTCGCGGTGATCTGCTTCTTTTTCATGACAAGAGGATACAAATCCTAAAAGGTCTCCCTGACTAGCCTGCGTGACCTGTGTGCACAGTCGGGGATTCTATTGCGCAAACAATGCAGCCAAATCGTACGGCTTCTAATTTCAGTTAATACTTGATATGATTAACGACATTACCTTTTTCATCCAATGATACGTAAACATGTCGCATAATTTATGACTTCATGGACCTTGTGGGTATAGTCAGCTTGGTTAACCTCCTTTATACCAATGTTACCACCACTTCCGTGATTTCGCCAAACAATAGAGAGCGATCCAGAGGGTCAACTAAGTGATCAGTCAGATATCCCAGCAAATAGTGAGGTCAGTGAGATCGTTATAAATTGCGTAGTGTCGAAAGATAATCTATAAAGATGGTGTGGTCTAAAAATTACTACTTGTCCTTCTCGTTGTGCATGCAGGAATATAGAATGTACTAGTATCCGTGTGTGCTTACCCTACGTAGCATTGTAGCCCGGGGGTGGTGGTGGTGAGGGGGGGGGGG